>CM076582.1:1127632292-1127793469 GCA_034641835.2 Pinus albicaulis
GGACTAATTACACCAGTTCTTGGAAAACCAACTTTAGAAGAATTGGAAGAAAAATAATGCTCGGGACAAAGATTGAATCTTATTGAAAGAAAAACCTTATTAGCCTATGAATTGAAAAGAAAACAAACACCGATAGAAACATCTTTCATAGAAAAAAAAAAGGAGACAAGGAAACCAATTGTTAAACAATTAGACCAACCAATTCTTGAACAAATGGAGAAAGTTGAGGAAACACAAACTTGACCTCTTATTGAGACATTACAAACAACTGAGAATAAAATGACGGAGGAAGGATAAGGATCTAATATACTAATATTAACTCCAAAAAAAAGGATTCAGTATGAAATACAAAAAAGGGAATGGCAAAGAAAAAGAGAGCAATATATGAGAATAGAAGCAGAAACAAAAATATAAGAAGATGAAAAAAGAGAATATGACAATAAGAGATGTAATGATATAGAAACATATAATGATCAGGAAGCTACCTTTGGATTCCCAATTCTAGATACATGAGCAATTCTTGGAGAGGAGAAAAAAATGAAGAATATTCCACCTTATGTTTACCCAATTTTTATGGAATGTCCACTGAAGATCCTGGTTAATTCATGATTTAATTTGAAATTTTATGTCTCACTTATGGATATATAGATGATATGCATAAACTTCATCTTTTTCCCTATACTCTTAAAGTAGCTGTATTGAAATGGTTTATGGGATCAGGAGAACACACTATTGCCTCTTGGGATGACATGAGGAAAATCAAGCCTATTGTAGGCCTAGAGATTCAAAAGAAGATATTTTCAGGATGTCTCAACAAGAAGATGAGAGTTTGGAAGAATATTAGAATGATTTGTTTATAATTTACAAAAATCCAAACAACACTCTTTAAATCCTAATATCATTTGCGCAATTTTTCTCAAAGGTATACGAGATGAATACCTTGATATTATCAATGTAATGGGGAAAGGAGACATCTCAAATTTTCTGTTTGATGAGATTGTTGAACTATGTCAAAATATTCTAGAGGAAGAGCAAGAGTGGAAAAAGATATGTAAATTCAAGAGCTTCTAAATTAGCAACAGGAGGAGTAACAAGAGAATAAATAAGGAGTTTGTTAGAAAAATTTAAAACTGATCTTTTGAGCACTTTAGGAACACAAGTTGGTGTATTGAAATCCAAGAAAAAGCAAGATGAACAAGATCAAGTACTATCAATTTTTTTTCCTAAGTGTAGAAAGAAGCATCCACTAAGAGAATGTCCTTTAGATAATATTCAGGTGTATGAAATTTGTACAGAAAATATTAAACTAAAATTTTCCCAAAGCTTAAATAATTTCAAGTAAATTCAATGGAAGAATTACAAGGGATTGGCTCTCTTTACTATATGGCACAAAGGAGACCTTGGCAGCCACAGTTTCCAGGTATGACCTAAAATTTACCTTAGCAATTTACTCAACAAATCCCTCATAATTATCAATATCCTTCTCAAACTTTATGTAATACACCTATGCCATGTCAGGCTTGGCCTCCACAATAGTACCAAAACCAACCTGGAAAAATTTGGCGAGGATATAGTTACAGGACCCAACTGCCTGAACAAATTTATAATCAACAACAATACCAACCTTATCCTCAACAAACATATCAACAACCATTTCAATATCAAAAATTCTAGCAACACCCTCAACCAATTCCATTTCCAAAACAAAGTACTGCACCCTTACTAACTCAACCACAACAGCTTCAACCGACTTCTAGCCAACCCCCACCTAGACCAACTCAATTACCAACTCAGGCAGTAGAAAATCCGAGTAAAAAAGTGGAATGACCAGAATATGATGTGGAAGAAGCAACATTTTTTTCCTACATATTATATTCTTCTTGTTCAATAAATCCACTTAAGGTCTGGAAAAGTATCACACAAATATTCTCCGCCAATCATAGAAGAAAAATTTGAACAAGGAGAACAATCTAAAAAATCTAATCCAAAAAATCAAATTCAGCAAGGAAAAAATATTATGACTCAAACACCACCTTTTCCAGAAAGGTTAGTAGAGCAGAAAACTTCAATTTCTCTTCTTGAATTTGATATTTTGGATGAATTAAAAAATTGTTATGTCAAAATTCCTTTGTTGCAAGATATCAAAGATATTCCAATCTATGCAAAAAAAATAAAGGAATTATGTATTAAGAAAACTGGCAGAAAGTATATTGATCTTGGGATACCTATGGTTACCATTTCAATCAATAATTTCAGTTCCTAAAACTTTAATTGATCTGTGAGCTGTTATAAATTTCATGAAAAAAGAGACTATGAAGTATTCAAAATTGCCAAATATTCGACCCACTACTACAATTTTAGAACTAGCAGATAAATTTAAAGTTGTGCCAAAGGGAATACTGAAATACATCATTGTTTCTTTGGATTCATGGGAATACCATGTAGACTTTCTAATATTTCAACCAAAAAAAAATATAGGAGGCCATCCTTTAATTCTAGGCAGACCATGGTTAGCCACAACAAATGCCTTCATTGGATGAAGATCAAGAAGCATGATCATAGCAAATGGAGATGAAAAGAAACATGTTACACTCTATCCTCCATCTCAATCTCCTTCTTTATTATCATGGATTGATTACCAACAAAGAAAAGAAATTCAATCTGTTCTAAGCATTAATCAAGTCTTCAATTTTAGAGAAGAAGAAGAAAATGAGGATTTAATAGACCTTTTTATCTCAGAACATGATATTTCTAAGTAGCTAAGAATAACACAATATGAAGCTGCAAATCATCTTTTGAATCAATGTTTTCAGGAAAATTATATTATTCAGTCACTGCAAAATTCATTTGAAAGAATTTTTCCTATCAGCTCAATTACCAATTCACAAAGAAAAATCATTGAAATCAATCCTGGAAAGAGTCTAGATTTTGTTAATAAACTACAATCGTGACAAGAACAACAGGTAATAACATTATTAAAGAAATATTCAAAATATTTTGGATGATAATATACAGACATGAAAGGAATTCATCTAAAAACAGGTGTTCACCATATCTATACTAATTATCATATTAAACCAGTTAGACAACCACAAAGAAGAATGAATCATATGATGAAAGACATAGTCAAAGAAGAACTGCAAAAATTGTTTCAGGTGGGATTCATCGACCCTATTTCAGATAGTCAATGGGTTTCTCCCTTAGTTGTGGTACCAAATAAAAATGGAAAATGGAGAATATGTCTAGACTATAGGGAACTAAATAAAGCCACATTAAAAGATCATTTCCCATTACCATTCATTGACCGAGTACTAGATTCACTAGCAGGAATGAAAATCTTTTCTTTTCATGATGGATTTAGTAGTTACAATCAGATTAAGATAGCATTGGAGGATCAGGATAAAACTACATTTACTTGTCCTTGGGGAACATATGCTTGTAATGTTTTACCTTGTGGATTATGTAATGCACCTGCTACGTTTGAAAGAGTAGCCCTAGCCGTATTTTTTGATTTAATTCATGAATGTGTAGAAGTCTACAAGGATGATTTTACTGTTTATGGAGGTACATTTAATTATTGTTTGAATAACCTTGAAAAAGTTGTAAAGAGATGCATAGAGACAAAATTATCCCTCAACAATGAGAAATTTTTTATGATGTTAACTGAAGGGATAGTGTTGGGACACCACATTTCTTCTAGAATAAAGGTAGACCCAACAAAGATATAGGTCATTGTAAACTTAATGCCACCAACAACATAGAATGAAGTAAGAAGTTTCTTGGGATATGTAGGCTATTACAAAAGATTCATTGAAAAATTTAGTAAAATAGCTCTACCCCTGTTCAAATTTCTTGCAAAATAAATTGAGCTTCAATGGACTACAAATTGTCAAAATTCATTCAATAAACTGAAAGAAAATTTGTCAATAGAACCCATTCTTAGAGGGCCAAACTAGTCATTTCCATTTCGCATATCTACTGATGCATCAGATACAGCTATAGGAGAATCTCTTGGACAAAAATAAAACCAGTTTAATTGTGTCATTTAATTCATAAGAAAAAATTTTAACTCCAGCAGAATTGAACTATACATTAACTAAAAAAGAAATGCAAGATGTTGTGCATGCATTCAATAAATTTAGGCATTATATAATAGAATATCAAGTGTTTATTCATAAAGATCATTCGGCCATTAAATAATTAATGAAAAAAATAGTTACCAATGGAAGAACTACTAGATGGTTGTTACTAATGCAAGAATTCAATCTCATTGTTCTAGATCGACCAGGTAAAGACAATCAAATAGCAGATTTGCTATCAAGACTTCATTCACCTGGTGAACATGTTCCTATTTCAAACAACTTTTTCGATGAACATTTATTACTATAACAGCTAAAACCCCATTGTTTACAGATGTAGCTAATTATGTATCATCTAAAATATTACCATCTCATTTCAATAGAAAGCATAAAAGAAAAATAATCAGAGAAAGTGCTAGATACAGTTGGGTCAATCATGAGCTCTTTTATACCAGTTCTGATCTTTTGATAAGAAAGTGTGTTACAGAAGTTATTGATATTTTAAAGGCATGTCATGATGAGCCATGTGGTGGTCATTTTGCAGATAAGAGAATTACAAGGTGCTCAAACTTGGTTACTACTGCCCAACAATCTTCAAGGACTCAAAATCCTATGTCAAAAGATGTGATAGCTTGAAAAGAATTCGAAGACCTGTAATATCAGATGAGATGCCATTAAAACCATAAGTACTTATAGAACCATTTTAAAAATGGACTCTTGACTTTGTGGGACCTATTAACCTACCTTCAAATGGTAAGAAGTACATTTTACTATGTAAAGACTATGTTACAAAATGGGTAGAAGCAAAAGCAGTGATAAGAGCAACAGAAGAAACAATGGTTTCATTCCTCTTTGAAGAAATATTTGTAATATTTAGAGTTCCAAGAAAGTTTTTTACAGACCAGGGGTCACAATTCACTTCTAAACTTGTCCGATATCTGACAGAAAAATATAAAATCAAACACATAAAGTGTACTATGTATCATCCTCAAGCAAATGGACAAGTAGAATCTACAAGTATGGTTCTAGAAAACATCATGACAAAGACGTTGAATAGAAAATATTGGTCAGAAAAGTTTGAGATGTATTATGGGCATATAGAATTACATGGAAAAATACAACTGGATTCAACCCATATCAATTGGTATATGGTAAGGAAGTTCTATTACCAATCGAATTTCAAATTCATACTTTTTAACTTGCAGCAGAATTGGGACTAGAACTTTCAGAAGCACAAAAATAGAGATTTATGCAACTAAATGAATTAGATGAAATTAGACAACAAGCAGTTGAACATACATCACTAGTACAACGACAAAGAATCAAATGGCATGAAATTTTTATCAAAAACAAAAAAAATTCATAAAGGAGACTGGGCACTTCTTTTTTACTCCAAGTAAAAAGACTTCAAAGCTAAGTTTACTACTCATTGGCCTGAGCCATATAAGATAGAGGGTATCTTTGACAATGGAGCAGTTAAGATCAAGACAATTGATGAACCAGCAATTTCATTTCTAGTTAATGGACATAGACTCAAAGTTTATAATAAGCCTATCAATAAATAAGAATTTCTGTAAAGAGTCTTAGCTGAAAACAATATGGAAATAATGGAACAACATAGTGAAATGCATTCCCTACTTCCAAAATAAAAATAAAGGAGCTTTATTTTGAAAATCTAGGAAATTGGCACAATACAAACTCGAATTCATATTGGAATACCATATTTTTTTTCCAATATGAATTCTCTATTGTTTTTTTATTTTTCTTCAATTTCATCTTGCAAAAATCATCCTCCAAAATTTAATGACTTGAGGACAAGTCTCAAAATAAGCAAGGGGGGAGATTCATAATAAACCAATAAACTATGCAAATAGTTTAATAACAAGCACTTTTATTGTAGAAGGGACCTAAGACATCAATATTTATTAGTGAGGGACCTGAACAAGATCAATATCATATTTTATTGCATAAGGGACCTGAGACATCAATATTTATAAGTGAGGGACCTAAACAAGATCAATGTCATATGTTATTGCAGAAAGAACTTGAAACATCATAATCAAAATCAAAGGAATATGAGAAGCAAATACAAGCACCTACAATCCATCAAAATAATTTATTATAATTCATTTTTGAAGTCAAATAATTATCATCATTGGAAAAAATTCAAGTGTTGACAAAAGAGGAAGGTCATAATCAACAGAACAAGAATTGACAATGGGCTACTAAGCGGAAGGAAATTACTGTAAGTTTAAAGTATTCTTAATACCTTTTATTTTGAAATTTTTTCTAAGATTGATAAACTAATTTAAACTTGAATATGCAATACTCATTTATTCATGAATTCATCATCCTACATTATCCTACATTACCCTATATCCTACATCATCCTACATTAAAAACATTCATTCATTAACCTCATCATAACACTAAATTCATCATTCATGATCCTTTTTTACCAAACTTAACCTCATCATAGTCCTACATTCATCATTCATGAGCATTTTTGACCAAAATTTTGGCCACATCTCCTTTTTGGGGCCAATTTGTTTTTTTTTGCCTCCTAGAAATTACCTGCAAAAATAATGAAGGATTAGTTTGCCTACAAGACCAAAAAAAAAGAGTTAGTGTCAATACAAAAAGAATTTGATTCGAAACGACCTAAGGTTACGGTAATTTCAAAACAAATTAATATATAAGCATATGGAAATAATGACACATAAAAGAAAATAAAAAAGGCAAATATGCAATGATATCGATATGCAGCATGCAATAAGAATGGACTTAAAAATTCATAACAATGCATGATTGGGGATACCTTAAATAATTACAAAGTAATGTGTTAGTGTGAATCTTAATCGCAAGTGTACGAAAAAGGCTCACTTTAGCTGTGCATAAAAAATAGCCCTAACAGCAAAGATGGCTACCAATTATTTTATATCTACAGTTAGTTGACCAAGATAAATGCCACAAAATATACATCTATGCAGTAAAAAACATTAAGCAGTAAATAAAAGCAAGAGTTGCTCCATCCATCCAATAGAAAAGACAAGAATATTTTTAAAGATTTTTTGTATTTTTTGACACCTCGGAAGGGAACATAGAAATATGTTACCAGTTCCCCTCAATGGGATGGGTTCTTGTAAGTCCTTGGCACTTTAGATATAAGATCTCTCTCTCTTGATGGTGTAGAAAACCCAGACAAAAATAGAACCCAAAGGGAGCTCACAAGAAAAATGGTAGCAAAATATGACAATGATGGATGATCAAAGTCAGACCAAAAGTATAGATCCAGAGTGACCTCTAGGCAACAAAAGGTAGTGAATGAATGGAAAAAACCTTCTATTTATAACAAAATATTGAGTTAGTCTAGATATTGGTGCATAAATCAAATGTTATTAACCAAATCTAGATTCAACTTTTATGGAATATTTTATTATATTTGTTGGAGGGAAAAGGAATTTGAATTTGGTCAAATCCCTTTATTTGTAAATAATAAATAAATAAATGATTTATTTATTATTTTAAGGATGTGGTTGAGTAATAATTAAATTAATAATTATTTATAAATGATTTAGTCAAATTTAACAAGGAATGTTATTTAAATAAGGTTTAAATAATTATTCCTAGAAAATAATAAGATAAATAATGATTTATCTAATTAATATTACTATTTTGGGTTAAATATGACCAGGAATATTAATTAAATTGTTGTTTAACTAATTATTCCTTGAAGAAAATCAAACAAATATGGATTTATTCAATATTTCCTCATGGGGTTTCATGTTTAGACCATAAACAACTTAATAAATAAGGATTACTAAGCTATTTTTTATAGTGAAAGAAATTTTACTTAGGGCAAAACTGGTCTTACATGGTGTACTTTGGTCCATCTAATAGTAACAGGTTAGATAACTAAAATTTGGTGTAACAGATTTCCCCCTAGCATGCGAGCATTAGGAGCTAAACGTATGACTGAAGTACGTTGTAAGAACTCAATCACTAGACACCAAAGGGGAAGTTATAGATAGATAAATATAAGGTAGACCAAAGTGCTAGAGGACTAGACCCTGAGGAGGTGAGACTTACAGGCGCGACAAGTCCCTTTTATGAGTGAGTACCTGTGCTATAGGTAGCAGGGGAGGCATACCTATGCTCGTCGAGACAAAGTACAAAGAATAATGTGTCCAGTGAACAAGGGACTGAACTATATAGTACATGCTGGCATAAACATGAGCCAGATAAAAAAATGATAATGGATCCCACATACATACTATGCCTGGGATAATAGCCAAGACTTATAAAATAATATCTGAGTACATGAGATATAAGTACAACCAAAGTGACCCTGTAAATAGGAAAGGGCTCTGAAAATCTGACTGATACATGAAAACAAAAAGGCATTGCAAGTGGTTGAGGCTGACATCATCAAATCTATGGAGCTGCATCAAAGGCTGTAATGAAGAGGCCATCCGGGCATGTGGGGAGCTACCTGAAGGGCCACCCCCTCATGAGGTTTGAAACATCTCACACACACCCGGGAATCACCAGTACAATTTGCTGCACCACTAAACCATCAAGTATACGGATCTCGATCATGCTGTAAGGAGTTGGAGCTAAGAAACAATCAATTCAAAGGGAAATAAGGAGTCCCTTTTCCTGACCCGAGGAACTAGATAAGAGTGGAAGATGGAACTAAGGTACACCACCCTCTAGACCTGTCTTCTGGAATGAATGATCTGATGTCGACAAAAGGAGGTCCGCCCTAGGTGAGGCAATAATGGATCCTCAACTAAGGCACGAGAGAAAATAGTAGAGCGACTGACAGACTAACACCAGGGATGATGATGGAATGGGGGGTACTGAGTAGCGGATGGACAACTTCCCTTGTTAGAGCATAAAGGCCATGGATGACCTGGCAGCAACTGACACAATATCAAAGTGGACAAGCGACAGTAGGATTGAAGGCCATGATGTGCGACATGAGAGAGGAACCAAGCAATGAAGGATGGAGGAATATAGCGGGATACAAAGGGACTCGAGATAGACTCCATGGATGTGATGATGACTCAAATCGGATGCTCTGAACAAGGGTGACTTGATGATGCTACCACACAGAAAAGGTCCGGTAGGGAACATAAAGACATGAGTACAAGATGGTTACTCACGACGAAAATCGACACGAGCATGGACAAGTATGGAGGCAAAGTGGTGCCCCAAGTACAAGTGTTGCAAGTGAATAAATTCAATTTTTAGGAGTGGTAAAGTGACGCTTCTTGGACAAAATGTGTCCTGGTGAAGTATCAAATCACAAAAAACTAACAAATACCCATTTGAGAGCTCGGTGAGAGCTTTCCAATGGTATAGACGGTTTTTCAAACTGAGTTATGGTTTGGTCGCAGTAGGCAAAAGAAAAATATGAGGTTTCTCTTTAATAAGGTGTTTTCCCTCCAAATTCACTCATTTGCAAGTGTAGTTGTGGTGAATGTAGAGAGGAGAGAAGGTCCTAAATCTTGTGGCGATTGTAGCGGACAAACCGACCTTTGGAATTAAGATCCGTCATTTGCAGGTAAGAGGCCTAACCCTACTCTTTCAATTAAGGGGATCAAAATTTTAGTTTAGGTACCCAAAGCTCATGAACAGGCCAGGTCGCACATTTTGGGGTCTGTTCTGCAACTTGGGTAGCAGGTACTAGGCAGAAAACTGCTACCTGTCCCAGGAAATAACCTGAAAAGTGTGACCTGTCAAAGAAAGGGGATTTCAGTGTTGTTTTTGGCTGAGATCTAGGATTTTTATGGTTGAGGGGCATAGATTCCCCCAAGCATGTTTTTGTCATGCCAAAATGTATTTAGAAAAAGGGGAATCTAAACAAATTTTTATGATGTGGTGCGCCCTTTTTTTTATGGTTATGCAATTTGAGAAAGGGAATGGAGGATTACCAATCTCTTTTGGTACTACATATATGAAGCAAATGAACTAAGTTTATGGGTTGGCATACATGGTGTCACTATCCTAAAGAGAGGATTTGGAGATAATGAACTAGTGCTCTCCTAGAAAACCCATAGCTTGGTCAACAACAATGTCTAGGGGACTGGGTTTCTGATGTAAGATGAAAGAATGATGAGGGGTATCATCCCTAGAGTGATCTGAAGTGATATGGGACTCTAGAGGTTATTCTAAATGGGGAAGAATAATGTTACTAAAGTTGAAACGACCAGATACACTAGGAGAGTTGTGGAGAATTTCTTCTCCTGGACTCTCAAATATGGGTGCCCCCTTACCTAAACATTGGGTGTCAATGTAATGGCCACAAGGTGTATGTGGTTTGAATGCATGGGTTTGATGTAAGGGGGGATAAATAAAGTCAGGGGTGGTGACTCCTTCCATAATTTCTTCATCGTAATAGAAGATGGGGTGACTGGTAGAAGAAAGACCACCTGATGTGGTGAAGCTACCTAACTCATCATCATGAGAAGAGAGGTTCACATGCGCATCGTCACAATGGGTGATAGAAAAAAAAGTAGATGAATGATCCACCAATGTTGAGTCGAAGGTGATCACTGAAGGGAGGTCAGGAAAAATAGAAGGGGAAGTCCCAGGGGGATATTCCACCATGGATCTCATAGATGATGACAGGTAGTGGACAGTGTTCGAAGTCTATGTCATTTCGACATCTGGAGGGGGAATTCCTATGGGAGTGGATGTGTCCTCTAGTTCTGCTGAAGCAAAATGCACAAATAAGGGAGTGGTGGACTCGTTGCACTTGGCCTCGAATTGGTGAACTGATTTCAAAGATGAGCGGTACTCTTTGAGGCGAGGACAGAGGTAATTATAATGTCCATGGAAATCACACAAAGCACAGGGGTTATTTTTATGCAAATTATTGAGTTTCTTGGCTGAATCAGGTAAAGTAACATGGACTTCTGGGATATTAGACTCAAGAAATGCTTCGTGTACCATGGGCTTGAGACGAGGCAATTCAGGAAAATTATGGGTGGCATGACCAACAAAATCACACAAAGCACACAGGGGGATACACTTTGGAGGCTGAGGAGAAGCAGGGTCAGTTAGGGTAGCCTTGTCTTTAAGTGCCTTCTTGTCAAAGTAAGCATAGAAAAAACTAAATAAAATTGACAGACACGGCATAAATAAAGAGACAGAATTTAACGTGGTTCACCCAACCAATCTGGGCTACATCCACCAAACAGAGGTATCAGCATTCTTATTAATCAACAGTAGATTACAACAACAGATTTCTCACATCTGCACTTCCTCTTCCTCACATCCCTCATACTCATATATTCTGCCTCTAAAAGCTTACAATTTATAGATGTAGAGAAGAAACTGAATAATAAATTCTATCACAACAAAATAGGATTAATTATCTCCTCTTCAAGATTTGATGCCATCAGTTTTGAAAAAAAACCTATTTTTGGCATTATCCAAGAGATTAGTGCCAAAATAATATGGAAAATCTCAACACTTCTTGCGAGCTTCGCCCCCTTTACCCGAAGCTGTCGCAACAGGAGGAAGTTCCTGTTGAGGCGGCTGAGGCATGGTAGCAGAGGGAGGGGTCATGGGGACTAGTTGAATTGGGGTCAAAGCAACATAAGGTTTGGGCTGACCAAGTGGGATAGAGGCTGGGGGATCAATGTACCAAACTAGGATCCCTAGGGTTAGGTTAGGAAGGGATAGGGTAACCATGATAGGTACCGAAAACACTCCAGGAGGGGGAGCTAGGAACGGTATCTGACCGGAGGGGTAATGGCTAGGCGGGATGGCTCTGAGAGGGTTAAGGCCAAGAGGAACCGTGCCAGGAGGGTAGAGAAGGTCATGGAAACCAGCTACAGGTGAAGGGCCAGGAGGAGGGGGTTGAGAAGATCGAGTCAAATTTCTAGGAGCAGGTTGCGGAGGGCGGGGCTGCTGACTAGCCGTAGCGGGCCGCTTGAGGGAAGCCCAAGACGATTGCATCATGAAAACATTCGATGAGCTAGGATCAAAGATAGGAGGAGGAATACAAGGGAATGAACCAAGCAAAGAGGAGTCTTTTTATACTCCGGGTGAAACACTAGTCAAGGGGTCGACGGTTTGCTTATTGGCCACTAAATATATGATGGACTCAAGGGAGGTCTGAGCCTTCGGTTCATAATATGTCAACTGGTCAATGGCGACTATATTTTCATTAAGAAGGAAGAACATATTGCGGTGAACTACAGATGGGACAGCAGACATCGCATAGGTGTAGCTACGACCCAGTATAATCTTGTAAGCTAAGGGGGCATCAATGACCTCTACGTCAATGCAAACAGTCTTGCCCGCAAGAGTAATAGGAAAATTGCAAAACATGCCAATGGGCTTGGAGGAGTTTCCATCCCACACTCGGAGGGTGATAGTGGAAGGGTCCAACTCAGGTGATCTGAGTTGCTTTCAAACCAAAGTGGACATCACGCAGGTGGATGCCCCCTCTTCAATGATACAATGGGAAACATTGGCATTCCAGATCTTGATGGGGATTTGGAAGGCGACGGAAGCAGGAAGGGGAGGATTTTTTGACCAGTCAACATCAAAGATGATCAAACGATCATCTGAAGGATCTACAGCATCCATGGCAGATAGTAGATATTTTCGTTGTGAAGGGCATGACTGGAGGAGTTCCAGCATTGAGATGGCAATAGGAGATTGCGCCAAATCATCTACTATACTATACGAATGGGCAGCTTTGCCAGAAGCAGTGTTTCGGCATAATGGTCCTTTGCGGATCTTGGTATGAACCTCTGCCTTAGGTTGAGGGATATGCAAAGGACCATTGGTTGTCGAAAGAGGCTTTGTAGAACCTGAAGAAGGGGGCTCAGGGGCAGACGTAGCGGGAGGCTTGTTGTACTAACGAGACCGAGTCTAAAGGTTGAGGTCAACGATAATGGGTTAGTCAGAGTTCATCATGAGAATCTGGTAATCGGAGGTACCAGATGGAGGAGGTTGAGTGGCTGCCTGACCTTTAGGTGGTTGGGTAGCCACAAATCCTTACTGAGGGAAAGGAATAATAAACATAGTCGGCGGACTAGGCACAGCATTGGGAGGGACGGAAGAGGAGGTGTGTTGTCCTTGCGATGCTACTTGATTCTCCCACATATTCCACATCTACGGTAAAAGAGGAAAATTATGGGTGTAATGACCATAGACACTGCAACATGAACAAGGCTTATTCATGCAAACAGGGTTGTCCTGCTTGGGCTGAGTGCCCTGTTGCTGGTTAGCAGTGTTAGGTGCATTACCTTGGGGATTAGGTCCAGGATTTCCAGGGGAAAATTGATTTTGAGTGCCTTTCCTCTTCTTTTTGGAAGTAGGAGGATTAGTCGCGCTCTGTTGTTCATACACCTGCCCCTAAGGGGGTGGTGGCTACTGTTGTAGGGGTTGAGAAGGCAAGGGAGGCAGGGTTGCTAATGCTAGAGGAGCTAGAGCACCAGGCTACGGATACGGATAATAAGGAGGTTGGGTAACATGGTGGTAAACAAGTTGGGCAAAAGGAGGAGGCATGCCATATCCTAGATACATGTAATATTCCTACATTAGCCTACAACTAATGGGAATATTAAAAAAAATATATTATCACATAGATAGGTGAATAAGTGGGTGGGAGGACCCATAAAACTCTTTATGGTGAATAAAACCACTTCTCATGTGAAAGTGGATCATATTTTCAGCCTAATAAAGTACCCCAATGTGTGGAAAGGGGCTAAAACATATTGACTGGGTCAACCTTGACCAAATTTACAACATTATCATGGAGGAGTGGCCATCAATGAGGCACAAGGCAGTTTTAGATGGAGATGCCTTGTGTGAAAGAGGTGATTTCATTAGAGGTGGTTTAGGGTTTGCAAACTCCTGACTTATAAAAGGAAGGGGATGGAAACATTAGAAGGGGGTTGATGATATGATATTTTTCTAAGTATATGGTCTATTCAAACATATCTCATTCTCTTGTTGTTTAGCTGAGAATAATGTTGTTTAGCATTGGGTGTTCCTGATCGGGAATTCCACCTCTTCCATTGAGTAGCTCTTGGGAGAGTTTGTACTACAGTTTCCACTATCTGGCTGAATGCCAAGCTACTTCTTTCAACTACAACACAGATATTGTTGAGGGTTTGACTATTTTTGCAAGCTTTAGCAAGTGGATATTAGATCTTTCAGATCTAGTCCAGTTCAATGCTTCTTTTCAGTGGAGAAGGGTTCTACTTCATTGGTAGGACTCTATTGAAGACTTTGAGCATCATTTTCATATCTTGGCATGTGTCCAACATCATTTTGATCCCTACAGCGCAGTATAGATCCAGATCTGTGTTATTTCTATAGGTGTATTTGCAGGGTGTTTTAGCTCACCAATCAGAGAGTGATTTTCTAGGTGTTGGGGATCTACCCTCACTTTGGAGATTTGTTGGAGGAGATCATTTGTATTTTTATATCAGATCAGATCCACTTTCTAGATCTGAATATTTCCATATATCTGTAGTCTTAGATCTCAGATCTACATCTTGTACTTGGTATTTTGCTGAAAACCCCAAGGGGGATTAATAGAGGAGCTTGTATAGTGCATAGATCTGGTATAGATCTAATTTTTTGTCCACATACTTACTCTAGATATGATGTGTAATCTATTATTGTTGCAGAGCTAATAAAATAACGTTGTAAGGCATTTGGAGTCTTCTTACATGGTTGCAACACCTCATATTTAGGGTTTCTTTCATTGGAGACTTGTATTTTCCTGTCATGCATATTATGGGCCACTTTTAACATGTATTTTGCTACTGTAATGACAAATGGAAGGTCTCCATATTGGCCTCCTACTTTATAAAATATGATCTATGTTATTTTTATATCATTTTGCATTCTATTGTTGCATTCCCCATTTGGGAATATTACAGTGGTATCGAAGCATCATCTTGGCATAGCCTATGCTTTCTAAAGAGCCAATATGTCTTTTGAAGTAAATAAAAGACAAAATAAGTTTGATTACACTAATGAAAAAGGAAACAAGGGTGAAACCCCTTCATCTAGAGAAATTAAAGGGAAGGAGATCTTAAGACTTCTTCTCCAAACTATGCATGAGCTTAAAAGAGAAATCAAGGGAATGAAGAGGGTAAGACATGAAGGTCCCTCAAGAAGATCTTCACATGAAGAAAACCCCAGTTATTCATATTATGTGTGCAAGAACTCAGCTACACAATCATATCTACAACATCATATTATGCCCATATTTATTGCAAGAAAGATGGAGAAAGAAGATACACCAAAGGAGGAGACTTTGAGTGATTATCTTCAAGAGTGTGAATCTCAATCTTGGAGATTCAAGGAGCACTTTAACTTCCAAGAGTTCTGCCAACTCAAGGAGGAAAGAAGATCCAACAAGCACAACAGAAGGAGAAGAGGTAGATTATTTCTGCCAAATTTTGATGGATCCTCCACATGCACAGAGAAGTATTGGATAGATCAGCTAGACTCATATTTGGATCTACATCAAGTTTCAAAAAAGGAAGCCCTTAAATTAGCAGCGCTACATGTCAAAGGTAAAGCTTATGATTGGTGGTTATTTGAATCCTTTTCATTAAGGAATGAAAATATATCTACTTATGCAAGGTTCACTATGAGATTAGTGAAGAGATTTGATGTAAAACAAACTAAAACATCTTTGATTGAGCTTGCAAAGCATGAATATGCAAAACCCTTGCATGAGTCGGAAAGATCTATTATGCCAACTCCACTTCAGATTTCTATTGCAGGGGATAAAAACTTGTGTGATACCTTGCCAAGGGCAAGATCCCCATTGCATGAAGAGATTTATTCCCAAAGGGAAAACATGGAGATTCCTCTTTCAAGGGAAGACCAAGATCTAGGGTCCCTCTTGTTAATGAGGTATTCTCAAACATTGATGAAGAGAAAGAGCATGAAGGCAGTAACAACATTGTCACTTCAGAAGAAGGACCATCACCACATAGGGATGGGCATGAAGTTATTGCTTCAAGAGGAGGAGCTTTTGCATCTATGCAAAGGGTTCCTAAGGAGCGTCATGTCACAGTATTATTGGGTAGTAACACCCTGATCCAAGGAGGAGAAAGGATGGATCAACATCCAAGGATGAAGAGCATGCACCCTTGTTTATTTCAAGGGGTTTATATTAGAAAGAAGTAGACTGATTTATGCAGCAAAGAGAAGGGAAAATCAATCCACTCATTTATATAGTCTACTTCAGATTTTGATGTCTCTTTGTATGGAGGCATTCCACAAGGGAGACCCTCTGATGAGAAGATGGATAAAGTGTTATCTCAACTTGTTGTAGCAATGACATATTTGGCTAAGGAAGGAGCCTTGAGAGGAGCTACCACAACGCTGAGAAATTTTTATGGGGTCCAAGAAAGATGAGCAAATTTCTGAAATAGACTTTGCTATCTTCCACTAAGCTATTTGCGCTGGAAAAGAAGGATTTAGAGATCTGTGATGACATGATCATGGTGTCAAAGGGCCACTCCATAGACTTGGAGCAGAAAATGATACTTCCACACACGAGAAATATTTTTGAATATGACAAGAGGGTATTAACACTCTTGTATGGATGGGCCAAACTATGTAAGTTTTGTAAGAAAGAGACCTTTGAAAAGGAGGTTGACTTCCATGAACTTCAATCTTGTCTTCAGCAAGATCAGCTGCAAGAGAGGTAGAAAAGGTGGAGTTACAACACTCCAACATGTGACTCTGGCATTGAGCATGTCAAAGAGAAGTATGATGAGGTGACAGCTACTTCATTTCAAAATTTTACAGCGTTGTCAGTGTTGGGAAGCCTAGATCCATATTGTGAGTCCCAAATCTTGGTAGAATATTCCAAGAACCTCTTCACATGTAAGTTTCTTGATACGAAAATGGAATATAGGAGTTATAGAGTGGTTTATGGAGTCATTTATTTTCATGATCAGATCTATTTTACTAGAGACTCAAATCTCAAAGATAAACTTCTATATGAAGCCTACGATATCTTGCTTTATAATCCCACTAGTTTCATTAGAACCTACCATACTATTTTGGAGGGATTCATGTGGGAAGACTTTAAAGAGGAGATGCACAATCATATAAGGAAGTGCATGGATTATATGGAGGGGGAGAGGGGACATGTCTCTTGGGAAGAGTTATCATTACCACATCCTTATTCTTTGGGTGTGAGAGGGAGCTCATCCATGAGCCACCTCACTGATTTAAACCAAGTGTATGGTAAAGATTGTATTTCTGAACATCATGATATGTTTACTATATACTTGCATCTTCTTACCACACATGCGCAGGGCATTGCTCCAAGAAGGGGCACTCTTCCTTATTTTCTTTGTAAGCCACTTGGAGCCATGAGAAATGATGATGTTGATCACTCCCTAGAAGATTTTGGGGAGATGATGTATTATTTTTGGTGTGCCACATTGACACCAAACATCATACACCACTCCAAGTGTATGAGGAGAAATATTGGTAAAGAATATGCTTTTGTATCTCGTGATTCATTTGATTATTAATTGTATTCTTTTACCATGTCTATGCAAGCCATAGCTCCTAACACGAGTGTTATTCCATACAAAATTCATGGCCAAATTTGGGCTGCAAACATTTCTAAACATGGCCACTCCCTTAGAGAAAAAAGGGAGATATTGTATCATTGTGGGTGCATTCCAAAAGCACCAAATATATCTCACATTTTCAGCCATGGTGAGATTACGTGTGTAGCAAGTAAGTGGTGGGGAAATGATCCAAGTGGATATCGATGGCCACCCACCTATTCCATTTGGACTAGCACCATCAATTCTTGCAGCTTTTCACATTCAGCACAACTTACTATTTTTAGCAGGTTTTCGGGTCCTCCACTCCCGAAGCCGTTTTGGGGCCTTAATGATCCAGGTGGATATTGGTGGCCACCCACCTATTCCATTTGAACCCCCACCATCAGTTCTTTCAGTTTTCAAGTTGCAAAAAAACTTACTATTTTTAGTAGTTTTTCGGGTCCTGAACTTCCGGAGCCGTTTTGAGGCACTAAACTACATTTTTTGGGAAAATGGAGAGCAACATGGGTCCATGGACCGATGTTGCTCGTTCAAAAATTGTACTCCTCGGACAGATCTTTCTAACAAGCTATGGAGCACGTCAAATGGAGATCGGATGCCAAAGTTACGTCCCCGGGAAGTTGAACCACCAATTTACCCAAATGGGGCCCATAGTTTTGGCGCTTCATCTCCTAGGGTTAGGCTTTTGGAATTTTAGAGTTCTCCATTGTTTCTCAATAATAAATAGGCCCTCGAGCCTCATTGTAACACAGTTCAGAGGTCTGTAGCCATCACATCTCTTCTCAGAGATTCGCTACCAGTACCCTAGCTATTTTATTTCCATTATGCCTGTAAGCATAATTATGTTATTTGATATTAATGAAATGAAGCATTATTTCCATTGCATCTCTATGTTCATGGTTATTTATGTATTCTGTTGCGGTCCTGCATAAATATGGATCAGGAAATCACTTACCATATCACTATCTGATGCATTCAGGAGATCTACTGTGCTGGTTCCACATGTGGGACTATGATCCACCTCCATCATTTCATTTGATTGTTTATGTATTACTGGTTTTGATCCCACATGATGATGACGCTCTTATCTTTGTTGGGGACATGATAGGAGGGATGCCACATTGGTTGGATGTGTCCATTGTGAATGAAACTTCCCATATTTATTCGTGCTTCAAGAGGAGGATGGGACATTATATGGCTTCTACACTATATCTTTTGTTTCCTTATGCAAGGGGACATATGTTTGAATTATGTCTT
This sequence comes from Pinus albicaulis, assembly GCA_034641835.2. NCBI lineage: Eukaryota > Viridiplantae > Streptophyta > Pinopsida > Pinales > Pinaceae > Pinus > Pinus albicaulis. The sequence continues at coordinate 1,127,651,218 of CM076582.1, forward strand.
TGGGAGAAACCTCTCACATGGAAGGATTTGTGGCAAGACATGTGTTGCTTGAATCATATTCGTCCAACACCTATTATCCTCTACTCTTTTCAAGCTTTGGAGAAGCATATGGCAGCAAGAAGGTGGTTGGATGGCCACTTATTGTATCATGTTGTGAGGCAGCAAGAAGGAGAACAATGCTGGTCTCAATGGAGGGACTATTGTCACCATCCAATATATCATATGACACTTAGTCCATGTTTCTTTTGCAGCACATATGGTGATGATACTCTATTCACTATATGCATGGAGGATTGGGCAAGGAGACTTCCTAGAACCAATGAGGGGAATCATGAGGTTCCAAGTATCTTTTGTCTTCATGAGGACTATATTGTTGCAGCCCAAGATCAGCAGCTCCAAATTTATCATAAATGGAGGGAGAGGAAGCGTAAGTTGAACAAGCAACATTTTGGAGGGGAGGACTATAATATTCCTACATTAGCCTACAACTAATGGAAATTTTAAAATTTTGTTTTGTCACATAGCTGGGTGAATAAGTGGGTGGGAGGACCCATAAAACTCTTTATGGTGAATAAAACCACTTCTCATGTGAAAGTGGATCATATTTTCAGCCTAATAAAGTACCCCAAGGTGTGGACAGGGGCTAAAACATATTGAATGGGTCAACCTTTCCCAAATCTACAGCGCTGTCATGGAGGATTGGCCATCAATGAGGCACAGCGTAGTTTTAGATGGAGATGCCTTGTGTGAAAGAGGTGATTTCATTGGAGGTGGTTTACGGTTTGCAAAATCTTTTCTTATAAAAGGAAGGGGATGGCAGCATTAGAAGGGGGTTGATGATATGATATTTTTCTGAGTATATGGTATGTTTAGACATATCTCATTCTCTTGTTGTTTAGCTTAGAATAATTTTGTTTAGCATTGGGTGTTCCTGATCGGGAATCCCACCTCTTCCATTGAGTAGATCTTGGGAGAGTTTGTACTACATTGTCCACTATTTGGCTGAAGTCCAAGCTACTTCTTTCAACTACAACGCAAATCCTATTGAGAGTTTGACTGTTTTTTCAAGTTGCAGCAAGTGGAGATTAGATCTTTTGGATCTAGTCTAGTTCAATGTTTCTTTTCAGTGGAGGAGGGTTCTACTTCCTTCGGAGGACTCTATTGAAGACTTTGAGCATAATTTTCATATCTTGGCATGTGGCCAACATCATTTTTATCCCTACAGTGCAGTATACATCCGGATCTGCATTATTTTTGTACATGTATTTGCAGGGTGTTTCAGCTCACCAATTAGAGAGTGATTTTCTAGGTGTTGGGGATCTGCCCTTCACTTTCGAGATCTGTTGGAGGAGATCATTTGTATTGTTTATATTAGATCAGATCCTCTTTCCAGATCTGAATATTTCCATAGATCTGTAGTCTTAGATCTGAGATCTACATCTTGTACTTGGTATTTTGCTGAAAACCCCAAAGGGGATTGATACAGGAGCTTGTATAGTGCATAGATCTGGTATAGATCTAAATTTTTGTCCACATACTTGCTCTAGATCTGATGTGTAATCTACAACTATTGTAGAGCCAATAAAATAATGATGTAAGGCATTTTCATTCTTCTTACATGGTTACAGCACCTCATTTTGAGGGTTTCTTTCACTGGAGACTTGTATTTTCCTGTCATGCATCTTATGGGCCACTTTTAACATGTATTTTTCTACTGTAGTGACAAATGGAAGGTCTCCATATTGGCCTTCTGATTTATAAAATATAATATACATTATTTTTATATCATTCTGCATTCTATTGTTGCATTCCCCATTTGGGAATATTACAATAAATGCTACCTGGAGAGGGAAAAGTGTTGGAGGTGCTGGCCCCTCCCTGAGGGAAACCATATCCCATGGGAGGCTAATGCATGGATGAGAAAGAGCTCCAATGATACCGTCGGTAGCATGGGATGCCCCCGATGCATTGGCACCACCGGGTCTAGGGAGATTAGGTAGAATGGTATAAACATAACCAGACTATGCATAGATCAAGTCATATTTTAACGTAATCTAGAGAGAAGCTTCTTCAGTTTGATGGAAATGCGATGCGAAATATTTGTCGATAGTAGGCAAAAGGGATCTAAGGAACCATTCCATGTAGACACGGTCTGTAAAGGTAGGAGCTCGACATAGGCTCTTTCTTCTCTACCATTCCTGGACATGATCGGATAGGCGGGTCGCAGATGATTGATGAAAAGAGGTCAAAAGTTCAGTACCAGTGTCACAACAAAGGGGAAGTTGGAAATATGACATAAAAGGCTAGGCAAGAGTCGCAAAGGTGGTATGAGAGGATGATGCCTGATCAACATACCACTTACAAGCTTCACCAGTAAGTGTACGTTGGAACAACCGAAGACAGACAAAGTCATCAGTAATGGAGTTAGACAAACATCACATGTGGAAATATCGAACATGGTTTGTAGGATCTTCTCCAACAAGACCTTCAAACTTGGGGATGTCAGAAGGGAGCTTGGTTGGCATAGCAGGCCAACCAGTGTCATGGCATATAGGGTCATTGATCAACTAGTTAAAATCGGGAAGAATGAGGCCTTCCATATAGGGGAACAAGGGAGCAGCCGGTATAGTTCCTGTTGAAATCCCACTAGTAGTATTCCCAGCATTAAGGTCGGGGCTACCACCAGCATTAGGTCTTGAAACAGACATGGTGAAAGTGACAGGGGGAGAACTGGGGGCGGAACCAGAAGGGGAACCCAATCAACCAGAAGAGGAGTCAGAGTGTGGACTCGATGGAGGACTAACTCGAATCCTACGCGGAGGAGTAAGTATTCCTACTAGAAACTGAGGATGAAGGCCAAGAAGTCTCCAGGATAAACACCTTGGGGGCGCAATGATGAAGGCACAAAGAGAAGAGAGACCAACAAGGGCAAGGAGGTTCAATATTAACTGATTACATTGTCAAAATAAGGGCAGAAAAGTGCAGGATCAATTGATTACAATTTTCTAGTCTTTGCTTGGCGGTGTTAACCAAGCTCTTCTTCACTTAGGGTGTGTGTGTTAAATGTGTAAATTTTAATTTTTAAACCCAGACGTTTGTAGAGAAAAATAAAAAGTGTGTTGTATAACTATAAATAAACCTGTAGATAACAGTAAATGAAACTGAAATAACAGAAAATAAACAGCTAATTATGCATTAATCTAAACCCAAGGAGGTGGGCCTCTCAACAACTAGTCTGTGGGTGGGCAAAAATCTAGTCAAAACACACCAAAAGAGCCAATAGATATAAAGTTGCGAGGGAAAAAGATCTAAAGGTTAGATCTGCTGGAAATAGGTACAAAAAAACAACAAAAAATCAAAGGGAAATTTTTTGTAAATGAGGTGGCGAAAGGCTACAACCTAAAGGGAAGCGGAGGGGACCCTAGAGGAAGACCCAAACAAAACTAAAAGGAGGTGTTTTGTATGTATGAATAACCAATCTGAAGTGGATCTAAAGGTGAGGGATTAGATCTGAAAAAATGGTTGAACACACTGAAATTTCAGATGATTTGCAGCAGCCAAAAATCCTAGAAAGGTGGAGGGTACTGAAACCCTAAGGGGCTAGGTTCCTAATTTGATGAGTAAAAATATCACGTACATGTCCAAAATGGGTGGAGACGGAGGTCAGACAAACCTGAACAGAGGCTCGGACAAACCCAAAACAATTCCCGCAAAACGTTCAGGTCGTAGTTTCCGACTTGTTTTCTGCAGAGGTCACATGTTTAGGCATGTTTTCTATGCCCTGAAGCTCTAGGTCGCAAATTTTTGCCCAAAAAGTGCGACCTGCACTTCTGACACTCTCAGGAGTAAGATTTAGAAAATTTTGTCCTCTCAGCTTCGTTCAATGCCTGTCACCTGCACAATAGGTCCGAAAACACACAGAAGTTAGAATTTTTAATGTTTTAGGGTTTTATAGGTTAAAAACAACATCAAGAAAAGAAAAACAAGAAGCTGAAGAAAAATCCTAGGGTTTCAAGTAGCTGGTCATGCAGGGATCTGAAAAATGATAGAGGTCGTAATCGCAAACCCTTGTGGAGTTGCTAGTTGTTAGTATGAATCTTAATCGCATGCGTACAAAAAAGGCTCAGTTTAGTTGTGCATAACAAATAGCCCTAATAGCTAAAAAATAATGATCTTCCAATTCTTTTAGATCTACAGTTAGTTGACCAAGATAAATGTGACAAAATCTAGATCTATGCAATAAAAGACATTAAGCAGTAAATAAAAGCAAGAGTTTCTCCATGCATCCAATAGACAAGACAAGAATGTTTTTAAAGAATTTTTGTATTTTTTGACACTTGGGAAGGGAACATAGAAAGATGTTACCAGTCCCCCTCAATGGGATGGTTTCTTGTTAGTCCTCAGCACTTCAAATCTAAGATCTCTCTCTCTTGATGGTGTAGAAAACCCAGACAAAAATGAAACTCAAAGGGAGCTCACAAGAAAAATGGTAGCAAAATATGACAATGATGGAGGATCAAAGTCAGACCAAAAGTATAGATCCAGAGTGATATTTAGGCAACAAAAGGTAGTGAATGAATGGAAAAGCCCTTCTATTTATAACAAAATATTGAGTTAGTCTAGATATTGGTGCATAAATAAAATATTATTAACCAAATCTAGATTCAACTTTTATGGAATATTTTATTATATTTGTAGGAGGGAAAGGGAATTTAAATTTTTTCAAATCCCTTTATTTGTAAATAATAAATAAATAAATTATTTATTTATTATTTTAAGGATGTGGTTGAGTAATAATTAAATAAATAATGGTTTATTCAATTATTTATAAATGATTTAGTCAATTTTAACAAGGAATAAACCAAGATTTTACCTCAAATTTTTTCATCGGATTCTGTCACGTGAAACTCCAAAAAATCACACTAAAGACAACTCTGAGAAGAATGTAGAGCATAAGGGAGAACTGTGTAGGAGAGAAGAAACCTGAGCAGTGGAGAAAGAGCATTGAATTGGGTGAGGAAATTGAAGTAACTGCGTGGAGAAATAAGGAGAAGCATTTTTTTTAAAGAAGGAGATAGAGACCAAGATTTTCTCTGCGCTGAGCTGGCCTTTTTCTCCAACAAATCCCAAGCATTACGCAAGTGGCGGGTAAGAGCCAAATCCAAAATTTCATCAACAGTTGAACGTTTTCAAAAATGGTTAACTCAAGATTTCATTTAGATGTGTCATAATGTGAGAAAAACATGACTCCAGTTGTGGATTTGCAATGCTCTATCACCATAAACATACTCTGCAACCTGTAGAATCCACAAATTTTCGAGATGCTGAGAGAGGAGTTTTAATTGAAATTATATATTTAAAACAAGAAGAACAAACCATTAAGAAGAAATTTCTACAATTTTTCTACAAGTCAATTGAAGTTTAGGTATCCCAAACGATTTCTTCACGCCATATTTGTAAAAAAAAAAAATCACATAAAAATGCAGAGAGTCTCATTTTATATACACAGTACACAATTCTTGAAACAGGGAGGGGTTTTCATTAATTTTTATAAGAAATTTTTGCAAATGTAGAAGAGATTGAAGCACAATTTGCAAACCAATGAGAAATTTTATTTCACAAAGGAGATATTTTAATGATCTTTCACACAGTAAAAGTTTTTTTACTCAATTTTATAAACAAAGAATTCTTTTTGGATATCATTTGTAGTAGAACACATGCAAATTGAAGAGTTACAAGTAGAGGAATTAGTCTCATTTTTTTCAGAGCTTTAGAGATCTAGTAAGTACATTCACCATGGTATTTATCCTAAAAATTGCATGAATAAGGAAAATATATATATATATATATATATTTCTTATTCATAATGAGGTTATTGACTAGACAAGGCTATATCAATTGGTATACATAGCAGATGCAAATGGGAACCAAAACTTAGCCCAAAGACTTCAAGATACAAAATTGGGGAAAGGAAACAATAAATAAATCATACCAAGCAAGGTTACTGGAGTTCCTTAAGAATTTTAATGGGCACAATGATAAAATTACACAAGAGTTCATAGAACACTTTGAACATGGGAAAACTAGAATTGGTGAACTTTCTATACCAATGAACCCAACCTTTATTTCTCAAGCATTGGACCTTCCTTTGATAGGAGAAGAATATCACAAGGGTCTGCATTTTAAGGGGTAGGGATGGAGCTTTTTCTTGGAGAAATAAAGGAAGGGATCCTTTGACAGAACAAGAGGGATTCCAAGAGATTGGCTCAAAGAGCCATGGTTAGAGTTGGTTTTGATTATCTAAAATAAATCACCTGCGATAATCGATGTAGCATGATATATCTTTATCATATTAAGTTTCTTCAACATATGAAGGGAGATTGCAAAATCAATTTACCTTACTTCTTTTCAAGAAGCTTAACTAAAATGATAGATAATGTCAAGAATAAAAATAAAGTGAAGGATGCCAACATATATCATCATGGGCTAATCAAAATAATTGTGGAGTATCAGGTAAGAAATAAAGGAATGATTTGGAAGGATTTTTTGGCTAAGAATCATTTTGAATAACAAACAACATAAGAGCAGTTTGAGTTGTTGCATTTGACAAGAAGTGTCATGAATTCCCCTTTTTATCCTAATACAAGATAGAAGAAGAAGTAGTATAGTATTATGATTGAAAAAGAGAAATCCTTTCTATCCATTCTTAGGAATCCTAGGATAAAAACACAAGAGGAACCAAGAAACAAGGAAAAATATCCAGAAATTGAAATTGTTGAACCTCCACCAACAACGAATAAGATTGATGAGATAATGCAAAGAATGGAGAAGGAAGTCCAAGAAGAACCCATAGAGAAAGGCTCCTATTTTGACAATTCTTGGGTAGGAGCTACCTCATCTCATTTGTATTCTAAGGAGATCGTGGAAGAATTTAGAGAGCTCCATAATGAAGAATATCTTAAGAAGATAGAAGAACTAACAAGTGAGATGGAGGACAAAAAGATCATGGAGAAACACTTGAAAAAGGAGAATAAGATATATAAAGAAAATAACAATAACATAATCAAGGAAAATAAGTAATTGAGCAAAAATATTAAAAATCTTGAAACTCAGAATATCCTCATCTCTAAACAAGTCTACATATGGCTAAAGGAGAAAAAGTCATGGAAATACAAATATGAGAAGCAGAAGGTGAAAGTTTCCATCTACAAAGAAGGTAAATATGAAGGTATTGAATTTCTTCTTCATGCTGCACAGGAAGAGGCTACAAGGTCAGGAACAACAAGGGCATCATCACTCAGGAGATCCAAATGGAGGAGGCACGCATGAGGACATGCTTGAACATCAGCAAGGGGGGGGATGTTGGAAATAAATTTTGGTCATTTTTGTCTATCCTAAATCCATATATTGACCACCATATTCCATATTATTTCACCCATATATGCCTCTTTTTAGCCTATTTTTTATATTCAGGTAATTAAATTAAGTTTTTCAATTTTTAGAAATTTTTGTAAAAATTGGGTTTTACGAGTAATTTTGGACTGTGTTAAAAATTCTCGTAATAGCTTCATTGAAGTCATATGTGTAGGACACCTGGGCAATATATAAGCATAAATTTTGAAATATTTGGAACCATGGATGGAGAAACACCTATTGGTTCAGTCAAACTGAGCCAAAATAGGCCTAGTTAATGTTGGTCAAACTTGACCTGTCATTCAGGAATCCCTAGTAAAAAGGGGAAAATTTATTATTTTGTGGGTTTATTCCTAATTTTGTGAACCAAAATGGATGAGTTCAACCTATATGGTTGGGATTATGATTTATAGGAATGTTAGAGACATTATAGAAAATTTTGTTTATGATTTTCCTATTTAAACAAAATTTATGGACCATTCAGATATGTAGAATATGTGTAATTTTGTATTAGGACTATTGGAGACTTTGAGATAATTTGAAGAACAAATTCTATTGTTCTATTTGTTGGTCATGCTCTGGATGATTTATTAAGTTTTATATAGCTGGAATTTCTTCAAGTGTGCAAGGAGAGAGTGGAGGGCCCCCATACCAAGCTAAGTACACTTTGGTTAAATTAGCATAGTTTTGATGAAATAGTTCTTGTTTCAGGTTTATGACTCAAACATTTAGATGTGTTATGATTTATTTATGATTGTTGGATGTTTATTGTTTTAAATCTAATTTCATACGAAAGGAAAAACTGTAATTTAATTTAAATTATCTTTCTATCAAGTTATGAATAACAACTAAAAATTCATCCTCTTTACATTTCTTGAATTCTAGTTTATAATTTGATGCAATGGTAATAATGTTGGAATAGAACTATAAAGAAGGACAACCAAGATCTCCTAAGTTAGGAGCCTCTTCTCTTGATTTCTACACATCAAAAATTGCCGCTTTTGAGTTTCTCTACTTGAAGATAGTACTGTGGGGAAGGAAAACCGGGATCTCCTAAGTTAAGAGCCTCTTTCGTCGCTTATTGCATCTTGAATCAAAAACTTTTTAGTTAGATCTTATAGTTTTTATATGCATTTCCATTAATATTAAAACCTAGAATATATTTGTAATATGTATTTCCTTCAACTTTTAAACTTTGTCTTCTAAAATTGACTTCACCTAAAATCCATATATTTTTGACATGCTTCCAAGTCTACAAACCCGAATTGACAAGTAAAACACATGTGTTAGTTTACTTAGTAAATTGACCCAACAATTAACTTCCATGGTTTCTTCGGCATGTTCCTCTGGATCATCTTCCAAATACAAAGGAGGTTGAATGTGATCTTGTTTATCTTTTCTCTCCCTTTGCAAGAGTTGAAAGGGAAATCTCCTATACTGAGGATTGAAACTTCAGTTAGGAGTTGGTTGGATTTGTCGAGGAGGGTTTTTGTTTTCTAACTCCAGTTTCATAAGCTTGTTAGAAATATTTCTTATCAATTTTTTCATTTCCTCAAGTTTATACTATTGAGTTCCCTTTCCATGGTTTGAGGAACTATATTCCTATTTTCCCCTCCTCCTATATCCATGATCAATTTTCCCTCTCCACTTCCCAGCAGAGGTGAAATTCGATTCAACTTCTAAAGCATGTATTTGAATTTCGTCAAAGGTACGTGACTTCCTCTCTCTAAGAGTGGAACCAAATTATGGTTCAAAATCCCCAGCAAAAACGAATTTAGCAACAACCTATGGATATTTTATTTCAGCAGGGAGGTTGTTATACAATTTTTTAAACCTTTTTATGAATTCTTAAACATATTCGTTATGTTTTTTCTTCATGGAATTGAATTCGTTGAGGATATACCCATGGTCACTTTTCTCTCCCCATTTTTGCGTGAAATAATTCTCCATCTCCTCCTAGGTAGTGATTGAAGCATTTGGAAGGGCTTTGAACCATTTCCTGGCCTCCCCGTCTAGAGACTGGACAAAGAGTCTTAACACCACATCTAGGTGTTCTACATTTATATTTTCTACAAATTCACAAAAGATTTATATATGCCTCTGTGTTGAGATATCATATTCACCAATGAAACTTCGCAAGAGCTTAAGGTAGTCTTATGGGATACCATTTAAGGGTTGTGGTAATTCCAATGGAGCATATTTGCTTAGGAGAAAGCTTAGGACAACCATATTCCGAAGGGGAGGTGTTCAAAGATCTATTACAGGGCCTTGCTAAGAGGTTATGTGAATTGCAGCTTACTTGATCTTGATTGGGAAGCTATTCACGCTCTGTGTGGGACTATTTATGAGGATGTCCTCAACTTATTCAGTTTCAAGGGAGGTATGAAATGAGAAAAAATATGAAGTGATGGAAGCTTCTTTGTTTTTTACTCTTGAATAAAATGGACTAAAGGTATACCACGTTCCTCTGGATATTCCAAAACTTTGGAGGCGAACTAAGAGAAATTTATTACAGTTTTTTGAGAGCTGGAAGAAGATACTTCTAGAAAAGAGGTCACATGAACTAGGGTGACATGGGTTCTTTCTTTCCATATCCTCCTAGATATTATATTTTTAGGGTCAAACACAGGAGGAGTTCTCTATTGTGAATTATCAGAGTGAGTGTGTGGCCTTTTGAAAGCCAGGATGGTTAAAATGAGATTTAGATAGTAGAATCACCAAGGTGAGAGATATTCAACACACACCCCTTTCTACTCACCTTACCAAAGGGGGTACAAATGTTGTACCCAGGGAAAAATTTTAGATTCATCCCCAACATCAACACCATAAGATGTAGCTACTAAATAAAACCCCTGGGTTGAGGAAAGACCAATGCTTAGGAAATCTTGATGAGTGCTTTAAATATTTGATGATATTTTCTATCACAACCAGTATTTAACATATTTGAGATGAAATTGATTCACAACCTTCCTTAAGAGGAGAAATTCAAATCCAGATGAAAAATATTACTCACCAAAGCATTAATATCAGACTCATTGCAACCAACATCACATGAACTTGCAGTTTTATGAGTCATTTGTAGTATATTGGATAGAAGATTTGAGAAGGAGAGAAAATCAACACATGGAGCTTAGACTAAGAATTTGGTGCATCGAATTTCAGCATGAAATGGATGAGATAAACATTTGAATGAAATGCTAGGATACAAGGAGAAAATTTTAAGGATAACATTTCCTGTAAATATAGGCATCTTTAATCAGCATTAGACTTAGATGAATCCATAAATTCATGAAAACATATCCAACAGATACTATTACATGTAATATGAGAATAATAATGAGAACATATGGAATAAACATAGAAATGAATACATACTACACATTCATATGAGCTAGAATCGCCAAAAAGTTTCATTAATCTTCCACATACCATACATTTAATTGAAATTTTAAAAAGCTTCTATATTGGAAAATTAAAATCTAAACCTTTGGTCCTATATCATAAAACTCTTTTATAGGGCCTTAGAGGGAGAACCTGTTACAAAATATCATTTCTTTATTTTTAATAGTGGATCATCAGAGAAAAAATATCAGTGTGCTTCATCGCATAGGTGTACCAACCAAACTATAACTGACTGGCATTACTTCTTTTGAAATAAAATATTTACATAAAACATAAAATAAAAGTGTCATGATCAACACCATCAGCAGTATCCTTAGTCATGATAAATAGTTTGTGGAGGCAACGTCAATGGTTTGATAATCTGGATCATGGGATGATTGACAAATTGATCGCATATTTTCCCAAGCACTTGAGATAACAAAGGAGCCTGGAAGATCCGTTGATATGAAATTTTGAGATTGGTGAGACCTGTGTAGTTCAACCTATGGAGGAACAAGGTCTTTACCAATATGAACAACTAAAAATAATTCTTCAAGTAATTTACTATAGTCTCAACCCTCAGAGTGGAAGTCTTCTCATGGGAGGAATGCAGCTTCCTTTTGGCCTCCCCTAGTCATTGACTATATTTCTCCCACTGGATCAGTCTCGATATTTGGGCAGTCTTGCTCAGATAATCCCTTCAAATTCAACATTGAAAGCAACCACATATTTTAGTACCACACCTAGGAACTCCTTAGCTTCAACTCAGTAGCAGTTTCACTTCCCTTTGAACCTAAAATAGATATCTCTGAAGAGGATGAGGTAGCACTCTGTAATGGGTATTCCAAAGTAACTTGGAGGCCTAGTTGATTTGGTCTTGTCTCCACTAACCTGGTCTCAGTTTCTTCTTCTAATGTCTCTTCGATCTTTGCATTTTTACTGGTGGGTACGTCCTCCATCTCCACATCTCCATTTTTATCAATAGTCCTTTTATGTGCTTTTCTTTCATTGTTGGAGTCTCGATCTCCATCTATGTATTAATAGGCCACTAATAAAATTTGTATTTCCATTCATTATTAGGCCTATGTTCATGCTCATAAGTTGAATCATGTATCTTCTCTCTTCTCTTGGAAATGACACCATGAGGGTCATAAATCCAGACATCCCCTAGATCAAAATTCATATTTTTGAGTAATTCCTTAACTGCCATGAAGGCCTTCCTGTAACTGACAATAAAATGCCCCATGGGCCTACCCAATTTAAACATAAATCCCTTCTTAGTAGGAACAAATTGAACTTGGTCCACATTAAGTCTTGTTTGATGAATTCCACAGCGAAAACCCTCATGGAAATAAACACAAGCAAGCAATAATGAGGGATCTCACACCCATAGACCCTAATTTATGTGTATTCCTCAAAAATTTACTAGTCCCCTGTCGTCGTGTCCTTTCTAAGTTGGCGAATCACTTTTTGCTGAGGGACAAATCTAGGAGGGGAAACACCATGGATAATATTATAGGAAATGTCAATATAGGAGGATATAAGCTAAGAATAGCCATAAACATCTGGTCTCTTTATAACAACAATATCCTTGTCAAAAATAAATTTCCTTTGTTTGTTGGAGGCCACCAAAATGAGACCTAGGCACTCGAACTCATCCACATGAGTGTACACAAATAAGAAGAACCAAAAATGAATAATATATAAAAAAAATAGGTGGTAGGGAAATGGCGCAGCTATAATATTATGGCCCCAGATAGGTAAGAAGTAATGTTGAATAAATGACCGGGTTGCATCATTTGCCTCAGGAACCCTAGAGTGGATTTAGTAGCTATATTGGCATCATCATCCCCCAACAGATGATAAATTAGGGATAGAATGGGATGAATGGGCTCTACAAAGAGGGTTATAGGGAAACTGTTAGCAATAGGGAGAGATTGTAGGCCAAGGGCTAGGACCATTTATAGAAAGTATTGTTTCTCATCAACTACAAGGGTAGAGTAATGATAGACCAATGTCATTTTTGTAAAATGTTGGGGTTCAAGAGAGCTAGGGTAAAGAAAGGATTTTTGAATTAGATTTGGGTTCACTTCAAGGATTTTGACCCAAGTGGAAGAGATGAAGTAGTTTTTCTCATCTATGTAAGTAGCAATAAGCCAGGAGACAAACTCAAGAAAATGGTGAAATTGGGTAGTACAAGTCTGATACGACCACCCAAAATGGGTCTTTTCCTATGACATGGCTACCATATAAGTTGAAACAGAGGTCAAAGAGGAGGTATGCGCAAGAGGGGTCTTTATTTTTGCCTTCTTTTCCATGATATGGTCGAAATTGGAGGGTTTGGTCTCCCGGGATCTAGGTGTCTCGGGGGTTGCTTTCTTTATGTTCCAATGATTATACAAAATACTTTCAAATGAAAGGGACTGGCTAGTTACCTGGTTGTCCTATAGCAGACTGTAAATGACATTGGAGGGAGGTTATGGACCAGTTGAGTGTCCAGACAATGTTTCAGAATAGAAGACTAGCGAGAGGCGCTTGCACTGGGAAACAATACTAACTTTCAAAAATTTGAGGTGGGAAGGGTTTTTATAGACGGAGATAGGTCAACATTCAACTGACGTGGCATGATGTCATGTGGTTGAATGGGATTGGGAGGTGAAAAGGGACACATGGAAGCAATCAGGGGGGCAAACAAATTACCGTTTAACTTTTAATTCATCACTAATTTATCGCTCACTTTAATTGGCACTAATGGACTGTCCCTTGTGACACGTATTTCCCACCATCCTTCAGGGGGTACAAGAGAAGGAGACCAGATCCTTCGGTTACACCCTGGAATGAATCTGGGCCATTGGATTTGTAGACCCACTAGTTTGACTCGTCAACTCTATGGGGTTGCACCCGCTTGTCACCCACACATGTAACCCCCCCCCCCCCCCCCAAATTCTTCCGGGGTATGGTCGAGCAGATATGGATAACGATCTGCCCCCAAACTACTCGATCATTAATAGAAATCACGAGCTCATGAAAAAATACTCCTTTAGCATGTTTCACTTACCTGGTGAGGATCCCGTGAACGTTTTCTTTTTTACCTTAGATTTTCTGCCATGGCTTTAGGGCCTGATAGTTCCCCCATAGATAATTTAATTGGATTTTTTATCTAGGAGTCTTAAATACAATCTCTCAACCCTCTTAGAAAATTGATGAAGGGAAAAAACAAGAAGTATGCCCAGGATGTTTACCATGTGATTGATTGGTTTGTATTACAGGTGGAACCAGAGGGAGAATTCCATCCAAAACCTCAATGCATTTTTCAATGGAAACAACTCATGCTTTGGAACTGAGAAATCAAGCAAGGTAAAGTGCATTGGAAGCACATTAGGCCCAATGAAGATACGCGAGAGATGGATGATCATATGTGGCCTATGCATACTTATTTATTTGTTGCTTGAGAAGATGTGTTAGATATATGTGTTTTGTTTTATGTTTATGCATGTGTATTTTTTATACTGCAACATGTTATGTTATAAATCTCCAATAAGAAGTGTGTTGTAAATAATACATCAATTTGTGATATAAATCCCCAATACACAGTATGGTGTTCATGTTTTTAGTAGTTTGGTATGATTTAATTAATGCTACATCGAGTTGTTTTATAAATATCCAGCAGCAGAATGTATTTGTTGGTTAAGCTTCATTAAACCAAGGATGGTGCCCCCCCCCCCCCCTGAGGGAGAGGGGTTTGTAACATCCCCTGGTTGATTTTCCATGTAAATAAAATAATACCAAGGTCATTGGACACGTATTCCAAGATGAATGTTTGGAAAAAACTATAGTAGGCATCAATTGTGTTTCATTAATGGATATGGAAATTGGAAAAGGCATTGGCAAAGGAAAAGTAGCAATAATTGACATTTTATTCATGAAAGAAAAGGAAGGTGAAGAGACACAGATTTTCATGCAAGGGAAATTAGAGGAAAAATGAATAAAATAGAGGCATCAATGATAAAAATTCTTCAGAGAAACAGTTGTTAGCTTTTTAATAGTTTTGATTTGAGCACACTCTCATTCCCTCATACTCTTTCACACTGAGAGAATTCTTGGAGCATACTTGGAACACTCTAGAATTCACTTGGATTTTGTTAAATACGGCAAAGGAAAGAACGGAGCATAAGGAAATAGTTGGATAAGTAGCTACAACTATATTTCTTTACAGACAAAAGGTTGCTTAGGTGATTTCCTTATTGGTTTTTGGATGTATGGTATATGCATGTGGTTCCATGTTTATGTGCTATCATTAGCATGTATGTTTTCCTAGATTGATATTGGTTTTAACCTTTCCTTGTCATTTCCTAGATAACCATGGTAATGTTGGTTTTCCACTTGTTTTTCTAATTGGTGCTCAGGTTCCCGATGGATATGGGTTGGAAAAAATGCTTTGAAAAACATGGAACAACTTGGGTTGAGTTACTAGTTCCTAGAGTCGTAGGTTGGGAAAAATTCTTTGGAGCCCTTGGTGGGTTTAGTTATTAGTCCCTAGAGCCATGGTTGGAACAAACACTCTGGAGCCATTGAAGGATGTGGGTTGAGTTACTAGTTCCCAGAGCCTTGGAAAACTTGGGTAGATACCGATCTAGTTGATGTTAGTGATTTATGGACCGTAGAGGTGGAATTATTGTGGTTGAGGGTTGAGGTGGTTTGGCCTCTTGAAGCCTTCGTTGGTTTTGTCTTGGTTTATTCCATGAGATCCCTCATTCATGCTTGGAATATGGTACAGGGGTCATTGGATGAAAGAGATATTTTCCATTCAGACCAATCTATGGTCGGGTGGTATGTGCAAGTCCTTAACTTGGAAGACATTCTCATATGTTAATAAGAGTTATTTTCCTATTGTGATTTATGAGCACTTTTACTGGTTATGATGCTGAAATTATGGCTAATTTTCCATGGACTCTATGTTCGTTATATGATGTAATATGTCTATGGCTCTTAACTTGTTTAGATAAGTTATTGATTGGTTGATGAATGCATGGACTAACAAGTGTTACTGCAACTAGATAGAGAGGGTTAAGAGCCTTCTTGGCGATTCTCAAATGAAAACTATCAGTTTATGATCAGATATGCATTCATGACCTATAGCATACATGTTTTCCATATGTTTTATGAAATGTATGTTATGATCTAGGAATTTAAAGGTTAATTTCTTGCTTCAAATTTGAATGTTTGGAAATTGTGTCATGTTAATTGTGACTCTAGAAAGTTACAGGAAATTATGGGCAGTGATATGGAGTCTAGCCTGAAAAAGTGAATCAAATCTCGGAACAATTGGCGTTGAACTAGAGGATTTAGGTCATATCCACAAGAAAGCAGGCCTTTTCATGCCATTGGGGCCTCATAATTGCATTGTAGCCTTGTTGTACGTGTCATTGGGATGATAGTTCAAATACAAAGGGTTCCAAATCAGTCATTGATCACTTGGGGTGGTTTTTTAGCTTCTGTGTGATATGCAACCCCTATAGGATGTCTATAAGTTTCGGTGTGTCGGCCCCACTTCCATAACTGGAACTTGGAGGTTGGGTCATGTCATAGTGACACTCGTCTCATGTTTACCCTAGCAAGATTGTGAATTTGGGTAAATGTGGGAGGAGGTGGTTACGCTAACATAACATTGCGGCCTTATTTGTAAGTTTAAATTGGGAACAAGGCTGATAAACAGCCTACTTTTACCATGGAAATCCCTAATACTATAGGTAAAACCCCAAGGACTAACCTAAAGTATTTCCTTCCTTTCCACATTTCACGTATTGCTCCTTAGCAAACATTGATGCATAATATTATTTTGCGTGGTGATAATTTGCACAAAATCCTCAAAATATTTCCTCAAAACGATTGCTCCAACAGGCCCCCAACACTCACATGTGGCTCATTCTAAGCCACTTACTCCATTCGTCAATCGACTGAGGGCACTGGCTCTTTTTCCTTTGTAATGAGTGCCTCCAATATTTATTTTACTACCTTGACCTTTGTTTTGATGTCCTCTTTGCATCCATGGATTTGAGATATTAGGTCAGTTTCCATTAGAGTCCCTAATCTTTTTGTTTTTTCTTGGATTGCTTGTTTAATGTAGTGATGCATAGTCCCAATTTATTCAGTGACAGAGAACACTTCTTCCTGTAAAATATAAAAAAATTTCGATAGTTGTTGGTATTCGGTTCTCAAAGTATTTATTTGTTTAGTCAATTGTGTCCTTTCTTTCATGGATTTCAGACACTTATCAAGCTCTAAAGTGTTGAATTTGTCCTGGATATTTTGAGCTCTTTCTTAGAGTATCTATATTTCTATAATATGTGTTGAGTTTTGTGCTTTCCACTAATGCTGCCCATATATGATGTGCTTTTTCATTCAGTTTGCAACATTCTACATCCAATCACTTGAGTTGAGCAAGGGTCATTGTGACTATTTGGACTCTAGTGTGGTGCTTCTAATCTTGTAATATAATGGCATGTTTCGTCTATGACTCCATAACTAAAACCTTGGCCTTCAACTCTTGTGTATCCTCTCCAGATATTTTTTATTTTCTCTTTTGTTTGTGTGTCCACATCCATGGTTACCTAGGGGATATTACTGTAGATCTCCTTGAATTATTTCCTAAGTATTTGTTCTCATTGTTCCGCTTGCTCCTACTTAGCCATTAGCCACATTTTCTGATATTTAGTTTGTTATGCATGGTGGTCAGTTGTGTCATTTCCATCATTTTTTCATGACACATATCTATATTTCTTAAAAAATACAAGATTGTATCTGAGGTATTACCTCTTGCATCAGTTGTGATAGAATCAATTCTATATGGTTAAGCTCATTTTCTTGATTTTTCATTTCTTTTATTTGAAATGTCATTGCCATTAGGATATATAAAGGATGTAGTGTTATCCTAACGTTGAGGATGGTTTTTATTGTGCTTAAATTGTGCTCAGGTCGTGCCTTGGTGCTTCCTACTCTACCCCCTTGACTTCACTGGAACCAATTTGTTGGTCTTTAGTAATTTTTGTACTAATTCTTCCAACTTTTTTTGCAATAAATATCCTAGATTGATGTCATTTATTTGTTCCTCAATTATTTCTATATCCTTGTCTGTTAGGGATGGATCCTATGTATTAATCAATTTAATAGCTTTCTATTTTGGCCATGCTAGAGAGGTACCTTCTTCCTTGGTCTATTTTTGCTTCCACTTCTCTCCAACTTGTGTAGTATCCTCCTCTTGTGCATCCATTGCACCATTCCTTTTTTCAATATGTGATGCAACATTCTAGGGTTCCTCTACCCTAGGGATACTCCATTTTGCATCCCATTCATTAATCATATTTCTAGTTTCTCCCTAACCTATAGCTATTTTCCAACCATTGTTGTTCATGATCCTTCTTCGGTTCTATCCACATGTAGCATGGAGTTCCTTTAAAACACACTATCGTGTTGTATATCTCAACAATATGGGGTGCTATGCATGGGATGCACTCTATTATATGCTGGATTGTTTCAATATACACATAAATGGTGGAATTACTATCTTTTTTTTTTCTTGTGCATGAAATTCCACAAGGATACATATCTAGCTACCATTATCGATTGATTCTTTGTATTAGGGAACTGTGTCTCCTCCGGTTCCTTCCATGCAACAAGCACAATCAGTATCAATAACCATGTTTAGTGAAACTTTGAATCATTATCTTTTGCCTCCTATTAGTCAGTCAAGAATTGGTTTAGAAAAAATGTGGCCTAGTTCATCTTGACCCCTTTTGTGCACATGGTTATTTTTATGATTACTCTTATTGGGACTTCATTCTTTCGACATTTAATTTATCACAAAATTGCAACTGATAGGCTGCTAATTGTTACACTGAAAATTGTCATCCTGACATTCTGCTATGTGTATGAGCTCATTATTACTCATACTTCTCCCTTTGCAAGTCTAACATATCAGTTCCTTATATCAAGCCTTGAAAATTAGAGAAAAGTTCCTAAAAATCTCCTAAAATTTGATGTCGCACTTTCTCTCTATCTTGCCTGCGGTCCCGCACCTAATGTTTAGCTCTCTTGCGTACCTGAATGCACTTTATCTGTGTTAAAGGTGCAGACCCCTGTAAGATCAAAAAGGCGCAAGTAAATTCCAAAAAGCTCAATAAAAGTAAATTCTAGAAGCCTCTAGAAAGAATCTTGTGGTGGTAGAACCACTCTTATGAGGTGCATGTATCCCTTACCTTATGGAGCTAACCCCTTGATGTGAGGAGCGTATCCCTTTGAAGGAGGATTCTATCCCTTCATAGTTGGAACAGAAAACCTCCTCTTTTCCACTATAAAAAGAGGCATTGGGTAGCCTCAAGGGGAGTTCAAGCTTTAGAATATTTGAGGTTAAGTGCTGTTAAGATTCAGACTCAGTTAACTAAGAATTTTGTGAGGAGAGATTACATACCTCTATTCGTCTTGGTTGGAGGAGTGCAGAGCTTATCAAAGTAGAGGAGACTCCTGCTTCGGACCCTGGGAAGGCCTATGCAACATCAAGGCTCAGGTTGTAAGGTTTTCCTTCTTTTGAAATTAATACAAATATACTCATTTTTCTCAATAAGCTTTCAGTTAATGGTTTATTTCATAGATTCCTTGATCACTATGATAAGCATGGTTTATGATGATTTCTATACAGGTGCTATGTAATATTTTGCTTGTTTGTGACTGCAAATTAACGAGGAAAACTCCTTCAAGCGCGCGAGGGACAACAGCGACTTCAAACAAGCATTGGACATACGGTAAGTCTTTTACACCTCTATAGAGCTTTTCGTAGATCATATATGCTTAGAGAAAGATTAGTTTATTTGGTTGTTTGTTGCTAGATACTTTTAGTACTAGGGAGATCGGTCTTGTCCGCAAGACGGATTAATCCACACAACAAATTGGCGACTCCACTAGGGAAAGAACTTGTTGTTTTTGGTTCTTTTTTATTTTGATTTGAGGAAACGTTTTTCCTGGTTTTTGATTGATAGATATCTGCCTGGGTAGCTTAGGTTTTCTCTGTTTTTGAAAATTTTGAAATCTTTTATGTTTTCCTCTAATTTTTCCTGGGACCGCTCTTTGCCTTCTTTGCACAGTGCGGGCAGTTTCGCATTTTTCCTTGAGTAAACAGTGCGGTACCGCACCTGTTACTTCTAGAAGCCTACATACCCTGTTAAAATTTTGAAAAACTATAGATTTATTTCTTTAGTTTATCTTTATTTTGATTTAGATTTTTTTGTTTCTGCCCAGATTGATGATTGTTTCTGTCAAAAGCCTTTTGTGAACAAATCTTAGCAGTATTGGTGTTTTGATGATTTTCTAGAAGTTTTGCGTTTTGGATTGTTTTTCACTTGGTCTTTGTAGTGATTTGAAGCATTGAGTTTTTGAAGTACCTAAGATTACATTGGTATTTTTGTCTTTTGTTGAATCTGACCTGATTGTGAAATCATCCTTTATTGAGAAATAGAGCTACCTGTTTCTTTGCAAATCTTCGAAAAGAAACTTTGTTATAGGTTTTTGAATTTCATTTTTTATAAAAACATATTTGAGTGTTTTTGATCTGTTTGTTATTCTGGACGAATAGATCCTTAGTTTGCTGGATAACTAAGTAAAACATTCTTCAAAAAAAAAATCTTAAAGCTTTTATTCAATTAGATTGTTAAAGTGTGTAGATCTCAGAATTAGTTTCATAGTTTTGAGTGCTTTTAAAATTTGTAGATTTATTTTGAAGGAAACTTGTTTTGTAGCTTCAAGTTTTTGAAAGTGAAAGGATTTTTCCTGTGAGCTTTGATAATTTGTCTCATTTTGAGTTATTGTTGGAAAGACAAAAATATTTTCTTTCAATTATTCTTTATGTTCAAAGAAGAAATTGTTTATTAAAAGAATTGCATTCTCCAACTCTTTCTTAACTAGAATTTCATTGAAAGAAAACGATTTGATTATCATTTTTAGGTGCATTTTTAGTTTTTTTGGAAGTCGAGTCTTCACACCATCAGAGTTTCATTTCCGCACCCATTGACTTAAGAAACAGCTTCTAAAAGTAACGCTTAATTAAAATTCATCTAGAAATCTTTTTATTTTCTAGGGCTCTTATCACCAACATAGCTTAGGCTAGTATCTTGGAGTAGGGAGTAATTAACTCTCCAAGATAGTAAAAACAAACAAGTAGACAAATCTTGCGGTAGGAAATAAATCCAATTGTAATTTGTATAATCTGGGAAGCTTCTCTTAAATAATTCAATCACGAGGTCATGTCCAGACCTTTGAGACAATCAATTCTGTTTCATTGGGGAAGATAGAAGATTTTGCGCTCATTACAAATGGTAAACCTTGGATTAACCATTATCGAGGAGCTTGGGGTCACTTGTTGGTAAACCTCGGATTAACCATGTCGAGGAGCCTTCAAGGGGATTGAGCTTTGTTACTCTGCCCTTGCGCGTGGGATCGGATCGTAGACTGTTCCCCCAGTTATATTTGCTATTGTTGGTAACCTTAGTGTCCACAAACTTAAGATTATTTCCTGAGGTGACGGTGAAGGAAAGATCTCACTGTACCTGGAGCAAATGTCGACTAGACTCACTTGGACTCTCTGGGGGGTTCTCTTCACATGAGATGGTTTTGTGAGGAAACTTGTGCCAGTCTGTTTCATTAAGAAGGTTTTCAGGGTAACTGTTCCAACCGCCCTTTCTGTATTAAATTTCTACTAATTTAGATTTCATCACCAACTAGTGTTTTTAGTACGGGAAGTTACTGTTTGTGTTTGGTTTGAACTCTTAGATTTTTAAGTGTGTGATTCAGTTGTTTGTTTCTTTAGAGACTTTAGGTGTTTTCATTGAAATTTTCTTTGTTTGCGTGTGATTAGTTAATATTTAATCGTGGAGAAATTGCCGAGACAATCTCGGAGACTACAAGGGAAGCCCCTTGAATATACACCAAGTCAGCTTGAAGGGCTTCTTACTCTGGTATCATCTAGCAGCGGTAGGATTAGATCAATAGAAATTGGAACTTCATCTATAGTTTTTCATCCTGATCATCAAACACCCATAACAGAACATATTTCTGAACCGATTTCAGTTTCTGAAGTTACTGGTAGTATTTCTCCTTCCAGTGAACTAGCTGACGAACCTGAAATCTCTGAACGTGAAACTGAACCTTCTGTTTTGGAAACATCCTCAGGATTTATTACACCAACTTCTAGTGATCCTGTTTCAACTAGGGTAAGAAATATTTTCACTAACGATCTTCCATCTCGACTAATTTCTATTGAAGAAATTACTAATCCAGACGAAGAGTTATCTCTTCACGAATCCCCTCAGTGTTTAAATCTTAGGGAGCGTGAATCTATTTTCTACAGCCCTATTCGAACTAGTGCTTGGTATCTATCCTTAAAAAAAATTTTAGAGAATATGGGTCTTGCTTTTTCTCCACCTTGAATTCCATTTCATATAACACCCAGAGGTTACTATCTGCCATCCATCATGGCAGGAGAGTCATCCATGTTTTCCCAGACACCGGAAGCATTTTTACACAGTGGTCCTTCTGTTCCTTTGGGATATCAGGCTCTGTCTGGTACTTTCTCGGGAGCAGCTCCTCAACCAATTGAACAAGTGTTATCATCTAGTTTAAGTGGAATTAAAACTGAAACATTGAACGCAGAGCAAATCTTTATGATGTCTGGTAATATTCCGAATCCTCAACCTCAAGGCAGTCAGTTACCGCCTGGAGGGAAATCTTAGGGAAATCAGTTACTGCCTGGGAGGCATCCTCAGGGTAGCCAGTTACCGCCTGGGGGGCAACCTTCAGGAAGTCAGTTACCACCTGGGGGGCAACCTCAAGGTAGCTTTTTCCCAGGATAAACTGTGGAATCATATTATTTTGGGGGACAACCCCAAGGACAATACATACCTCAAGGATATCAACCTTCAAGATAGTACATACCCAAAGGTCAACCCCAAGTCAATATGTTCCTCAGGGTCCTTATCAACCCCAGCTTTAGTACGCGCCTCAGGGTTATCAACCTCAAGGTCAGTACCCAATTCAAGGTTTCCAACAGCCTTCTGGTCAGTCATCTGTTCAAGGAGCTGGAAATTTACCACTTACTTATCAACCCTACGTTGAACCAGGTTATGGTCCTTACGTTCAACCTTCTGCGGGACAATACCCCGGAATGAATATGGTGTGGGATCTGTCCCAATATCAAAATCCTATGCAAACTAATGTGCAGTTACCTTTTCAACCTGGACAACCTTTGGTTTTTGGTCCAACCCAGCAACCTATCCAGCCTACTATTCAAACTCCTGCACCTAGTTCTGTTCAGCAATCTGCGCCTAGTACACCTCAGACTCTGCCTCAAACTGCTGTAACTGCTGCAACATTTGTTCAACCTACAAAACTTGTTTCTGGAGTATTTGTAGCCTCGATTTCATCTATCCCTGCATCCGTGAAAATCCCTCAAGTCTTTGTACCCCAGTCAGGACCTTCATTTCAGACTTCGGTTCAAATGCCTACGGGACAAGCTGGTACAAGTACGGTGGTCACAAGTCAACCGCAATTCACGTATCAACCATACCAGGGACAGCCTCAATTTGGTTCCGTTTCACAAAATCCAAATTATCAGTATCAACCGTACCCTGGCTACACTTATCAGCAGCCTCAACAACCCCAGTTTGGTCTGGTTAATCCTGTTTACCCGAGAGGTTACACAATTCCTAATGCAACTCTGATTCCTAGTTATCCTGGGTATCCTCCTCCTGGAAATGCTTTTGCTACTCAAGGTTTTCGCGACCCTAACCATCATTTACCATTTATTGCAACTTTGGATTTACCTAATTTGATGCGCCTTACGAATGATCTGATTTTCTATTATCCATACTGGCTGCCAATGCCGCATAAGTTGCCCAGTGATATACCAAAATTCGAAAGTAAGTCAGGAGAGGATCCATCAAATCACGTCATGACTTATCACCTCTGGTGTGCATCTAATTCAATCATTGATGATTCGATTCGCTTACGTCTTTTCCAAAGAACTCTTATTGGTCTTGCAGCTAAATGGTACATCAAGTTACCACGAGGCTCGTTTAATAATTTCAGTCAGTTAGCAACTGCCTTCTTGACTCATTTTCAGTTGCCTGTCAGATACGACAATGGCATAGAACTATTAACTTCACTAAAACAATCTACGTCCATGTATATTTCTGATCATATTTATGAATGGTGACGTAGAAGGCGTTTGGTGAAAGTTTACATTCCGGATCAAATTTTGGTAGAATTGTTTGTTAAATCATTATTACCCAAGATCACTGAGGATGTAGCTAAGGCTGGTGGAGTTACTGAAGAGAAAGTAATTGCTCAAGCCCAGTACCTTGACCTCGTTTACATGCAGTCAGGTACTTTACATGAAAAAATCCCCGACCTTCCAAAACAAGGTCAAATAGTTGCTGCTCCTTCAAGGTCTCATGTCGCTGATGGCATGATTGATACAGTCAATACTAAAAGTAAGAATAAATCTTCAATTAATTCTTCTCCTATTATAACTTTAACAGATTCCCCGAAAGGAGAATCTTCCCCCGAAATTTCTGCTGACATTCACGTCGTAGAGACATCTACGACCAAATCTAAATCTGGTGGTAAAAAGAAAGGGAAGAATAAAAACAAAAAGAATTCAAAAGACAAAACTGATAAAAATGAATCCAATGACGAAAAACGCAAACCTCGTTATCCTTGTTACATTTGTGACGAAGATCATTTTACTAAGGAATGCCCACATCGAGTAGAGGTTGCAAAATTCGTTAAAGGTTCACAACAACCTGCTGTCTTGAAGGATCCTTTTCCAACTCAAGATAGTAAAATGGTTGGTTCTACCTCGAATACCTCAGAAGAACCTATTTTAATGATGTCTCATGTACGGATTGCAACGCAATCGCAAGATTATGGTACTAAGAATCTTTTTGATGGTAAAGAAGCAGAATCTTCTAATGCAAATACATCAACTACACCTCCTCCTATTTCTAGTCCTCTACAGATCGAGAAACCAAATCCAGACTTAATAATCAAACTGCCTACTAAAGGTGTTCTTCGTAAATCAGCTTTGAATCCACATGCGAGAGCTGCTCAGAATTACAACATTGTTGAAGACTTAGTTATTTCCCCTTCATCAATTTCGGCTTTGGAAGTGCTGCAGTCATGCCCAGCACAGCGTAAATTTCTTTTTTCTGCCATAGGAGCTATAGATATTTAGGATTCCAACCTTATAATCTTCGATTTAGAGAATAGTACACCTCGCCTACCTCATCAAATGGCTTTCCAAATTCCATTGTTAGTCAAAAACAGACCAATCTTTCAGACTGTGATTGATGAGGGAGCTTCAAGGTGTATTATGTCGATCCAGTGTTGGAAATCGCTTGGTTCTCCTACACTCAATCAGTCTCCAACAATTCTTAAGGCTTTTGATGGTCGAGGTTTTCACCCTTTTGGTATTTTGCAGGATTTACCTATAGGGGTCGAAGGTAAAATTGTAAATCTAGACGTGGAAGTGGTTGATGCCCCTCTAGATTACAACCTTCTCCTGGGTCGTAGTTGGACTTACGCTATGACTGTTGTTGTTTCTTCGGTCTTTCGACTCATAAAATTTCCACATCAAGGAAGGATCGTTACAATAGATCAGTTAACTTATTTTTCTTCCGACCCAGCCTCTACAGAAACAATCCAGCACGTTGGTAAAGCGGCTATCCCTTATAAGGATGTTGGAGTAGGTTTGATTAAAGATTCTGGTTTACTAGGAAATTTTTCCTTTCCTCCTCCTAATGTATCGCCTTCTGTTGCAACTATTCACATGATTTCATCAGACACGGTTATGTCTGATAATCCTTGGATCATACCTTCCGACTCCGATTTAGATTCAATTGATGGCATGATGCCTTTTAGTCCATTTGAAATTGCATACCAGGCTGTACAGTCACTTTCCGACCCCTCTTCAACCGAAATTGATCCAATGAATGGGATCTATGAGGAATCACTTTCTATATCCAGTTCAGCCACAACGACATTTCCTGATCTTGTTCATACTGATGAGAAGATTTGTCAACTTTTGTCCGTTGATGATTTACCATGGGAATATCTACATCACCGATCTTCGTTTTTACCTGAACTAGATCATTTTGAAGATGATTTTGCTTCATTTTTACTACTAAATATGTCAAAGAACCCCAAAATGCATTGCGAAATCCTGATTCTGAGTTAAATTTGGAAAATAACTCTCGAACGATTCCAATTGACATTTTAGTAAAGCCAAGAATAATTGAAAACATTCATATAGGTGCTTGTTGTACAGAAGATGAAATTCAAACTTATAAAGCCCTATTTCAAGAATTCCATGATGTGTTTGCCTAGTCCTATGAAGAAATGCCAGGAATTGATCCATCAATTGTCGTACATGAAATCAAGACTTACCCAGATGCCAAACATGTTCGTCAACGTTTACGTCAAATACATCCTAGAAAAGATACTGCTATCAAAACCGAAGTTGAAAAATTACTTCGCGTAGGTTTTATTTATCCAATTCCTTTAACGGAGTGGGTATTGAATATTGTTCCTGTTACTAAAAAACAAGGAACGATACGAGTGTGTATCGATTATAGGGATATTAATCGAGCTTGTCCTAAAGACAATTATCCAACCCCCTATATCGATCAAATAATTGATGATTGTGCCGACAGTGAAACGTTTTCCTTTATGGATGGTTTTTCCGGTTACAATCAAATAAACATACTCCCTGCTGATCATCCAAAAATGGCTTTCATTTGTCCATGGGGGACATTTGCTTAATGAAAACTACCTTTTGGGTTAAAGAACGCTGGAGAAACTTTTCAAAGGGCTATGTCTTACGCATTTCATGACATTAAGCACATTGTGCAGCCTTATCTCAATGATTTACCTGCTCATTCATCGCATAGGGCCGACCATCTCACTCATTTACGAGCTATTTTTATGAGATGTCGGCATTATCGAATTAGGCTGAATCCACACAAATGTGTTTTTTGTGTAGAATTGGGTCGCTTACTAGGATTTTTTGTTTCGAAAGCAGGCATTCACGTCGATCCGTCGAAGGTCAAAGCTATTGTTAATTTACCTCCTCCTTCGACTCTGCGCCAACTCCAAAGTTTGCGGAGGAAAGCAAAATTTTTACGTCGGTTCATTCCTAACTATGCTAATCTTACAAAGGGTTTTACCCAGTTGCTGAAACAGAACATTCCATTCTTTTGGGATGAGATCACTGATCAATATTTTGATGCACTTAAACACACGTTGACCCATGCACCATTATTGCATCCTCCCAACTACAACCAGGATTACATTTTGTACCTCGCTGCTTCTCATTCCACTACTGGGATGGTTTTAGTTCAGGAAGACGAATCTAACACTGAACATGTGATTTACTATCTTAGTCGGAATCTGCATCCGACTGAGATCAAATACACACATGTGGAGAAGTTGGCCTTGGCAGCTGTTCAAGCTGTTCAAATATTTAGACACTACATCTTGTTACGTAAAACCACAGTAATTTCTAACTGTAACCCTATGATGTACATTTTGGCCAAACAATTGCTAGGGGGAAAGTATTCCAAATGGATAGTCATCCTGCAGGAATTTGACTTGGAATTTGAGAAATCCAAGGCAAAGAAATCTTTGGTCTTTGCGGAACTTATGTGTGATTTCCCCTATACTGATACTGAAACTGTGGCAGAAGAGCCCATTGCGGACGAATCTTTGTTTCTTATCAGTACTCTCGATCCATGGTATGGAGATATTATCGTTTATCTCCAAACCCAATATTTTCGGCCTGAAATCTCACGATCTCAGTGACAGAAAATATGCTTCCAATCCCAACAATACAATATTATTGGTGCTACACTCTATCGTCGTGGAGCGGATTCTGTTTTCTGACACTGTCTTATTCATGAAGAAGATGAAAAAGTTTTAAATGACTGCCATTCTGGAGCATGTGGTGGTCATATGTCTGGGTATGCCACGGCCCAAAATATATTGCGCACTGGTTATTTCTGGTCGTCGTTATTTAAATATTGTATTTATGCAGTCCGGAAATGCCACAATTGTCAACTTTTTGATCGTAAGATGCGCGCGCCACCCACTCCTCTTCATCCCATAATTGTTGTCGATCCTTTTGCGAAATGGGGAATTGACTTTATTACATGTAACCCTCACTCGGCTGGGGGGCATGCATATATTATTTTAGTAGTAGATTATTTTACTAAGTGGGCCGAGGTGATGCCTACATTTTTGGCTGACAGCAAGACTACTGTAACTCTCATATTTAATCACATAATTGCTAGGTTCGGTGTTCCTCAAGCCATTATTATAGATCATGGAAGTCATTTTCGGAATGTCATGATGACTGAACTAGCATATCAACTTTGGGTCTGCGCCACGATAGTTCCACTCCGTATTATCCACAAGCCAATGGTCTGGATGAAGCCATAAATAAATTTTTAGTCACCATGGATAGACGAATTATTGGTATTCACAAAATGAATTGGCATTCCATGTTATTTTCAGCACTTTGGGTATATCAAACCTAAGTAAAAACATCAACTGGTTTCACTCCCTTTCAACTCGTTTACGGTTTGGAAGTTGTGTTGTCAATTGAATGCAAAATTCTGTCACTGAAATTAGCCATAGAATTACTCCTAGCTACGTCTGAAGAGGAGAAACATTTTTTATACTTGGCTCAGCTGGATGAGAATCGACGAAATGTTGCAATAGCAAACGAGGCTCATGTTAAACGAATAAAAGCTCATTATGATAGAAGTGTTACCCCTCGAAATTTTTCAGAAGGAGACCTAGTCTTAGTTTATGATCAAGCCAACAATAAGCTAGGAGCTAGGAAATTCATGCCTATGTGGCAAAGTCCTTTCGTTGTTAAGCGAAAGCTAGAAAAAGGGGCCTATGAGCTGATAGATTTTTATGGTGTCCCTTTAGATAAACCCAGAAATGGACTTTATCTGAAGTGATATTATGCTTAAACTTGGTGTGGAGATTTTTATTAGATTAAATTTCTTTACTGCTGGTGTGTCTTAGATTAGAAAAGCATGCCTAGTTTAGAAGTGTGTTTTTTATCACTATTCCTACTTATCTGAGTTTTACTCTTGATATTGCAGATGTCAATGTCTATTCAAACCTACATTGGTTTTGTTGATGGTGCTTGTCGTAGTACACGGAACATTTCTTCCGCAGCTTGGGTTATCTATTCACCCTCTGACGAGTTAGTATCCATGCATGGGGTAAGCCTTGGTCAAACAACGAATAACATTGCAGAGTATAGTGCAATGATTGAGTTATTATATGAATCCATATCATTTGGAATTCAGAGTTTGATTATTAGGTTGGATTATGAACTTGTTGTATTACAGCTTAATAGGGCTTATGCCATTAGAAATCCAGTGTTATTATGGTTATTTTTAAGAGTTCATCTCTTGGAACGTGAATTTTATTACATTGAATATCAACATATTCCAAGAAATTTAAATACATTAGCAGACGTAGTTGCTTCTAGTATGATAAATCGACATTTGCAATGATCAAAACAGTAAAACAAACAACCTTCAAAACATGTACACAAATAGTCGGTAAATAGTTATATATCATAGTATAGAAGTTTTTTCAAAAAATATACATCGTCTTCGATCATAGGTGGGAACACCTTATAATCGGCAAAAATGGTAACACAAAAAGTCAAAAAATATGAGTCTACAACACGATCATACCGTCACTGATGGTGATCACGATAAGAGACCATTGCCCGAGCCACCCTACATAGGAACCTCCTAAAAGGTCCTGGAACACCAATCACATATCTCTGCAATCTGAGTGGGATCTCATCTATGTCCGTCTCTGGAATATCTAGAGTCAGACGCTCTAGGTGATGCTCCAAATCAGACAAGATTTCTATTGATTGGCCTATTGGGGCTGGTACGGCTACAACTGGTTGTCTTCTTTCATAAGGCTGGAGATGGGCTGGTCGCCGTGGGCCCGCATCTATGTTCAAAAAAATTTTGGTTATTAATTTTCAAGACGATCAAAATACAAAAAAAAAAATTAGAACTTAGAATTTGTTGAAAATGATTTTACCTGTTTCATCCCATTGTTCCCCTGCTGAGAAAGTCATCTCTCGGTCACTAAGGAAATCTATCCTGACGTATGGAAAGTCCTCTATGACAAAAATTTGGCAGTCCAGCCAATGAAAATATGAAGGAGGAAATCGAACAATCTCAGCGCCCTCAATACCGTGACAGGCCATCAATGCAACCCAACGAACCATCCTAGGTTCTCAAGGTCGACTGGCATCGACAAGAATACTCTGCGAAGCTAACATGGGGATCCTCTCTAGAGAAAAAGTGACCACGATGGATCCATATCCAAATTTATTTAGTTTGCCATTTTTCGCTCTAGTTAGTTGGCCTTTTACATTGGCCAACACAGCTTCGCACTAGTTGAAAATGGTGCCTCGAAAATAGTCCACAGCAATGCGCATCTGGGAACCGGTAGCCACATGCAGTGCTGCACTCCCACACAGTCTGGTAACAGTAAACGCAATAACCTTCAGCTCGGGACGGATGATATTTTTTATATCAATCCATTTGTCCCTGGGGTCTTCCTGATCATTACAAAATTCTTTTCGAAGACTAGCGATAGTCTGGCCACCTGGCCTAGTCCCAAACAAGGAAAGTTGTTCGCCCCTCTTGGACAAACCAGTCAGAAAATAAATATCCTCCAACTCGATTTCGAGCCAGTGGCCGCCAATAATGAAACACTGGTCCTGTATGTCCCACCTGTTTACCAGCCATGTTAGCAGGTCTACCTGTGCCCTCATCCCCTGAATGGCCCAGAATTTATATAAACCGCATGCTCTTAATGCCTGCATTGTGGGAAAATGGAGCATTGTGGCGTCATCCACGTCCTCATGCTCACGTTCTCTCTAAATCAACATCTTGATAATCCTGCAATGCATAAAAAGATATGTTAGAGCAATCTAATTTGAAATTTTTTGGGCGCCAAACGAGAAATTTGATTTTGAAATTTAAAAACACGGGGACTGCACTTTCCCTTTGTACACAGTGCGTATTAACGCATGTGCTCTATGGGAAAAGTGCGGACCCACGACTTTTTTCTACATAGGAAAAAGTCGGGGTCCGCAGGGCCCATGTGTGGCACCTGCGAACCTCTGCGGGCGATTTATTAAACTATATTTTTCCCTTAAAAATAAAATCTAAAGCCTAAAAATGAATTGTAAATGGATGAAATGCAAGATTAAGAGGTCGTGGATTACCTGGGACTGACGGTTCTCGATTTCATTAGATAGATTTTCCATAATCTTCACAGGAAATTTTTTATGCAAAAGCTTCTACTTTTTTCACTCTGAACTTGAACGGTAAAAATGAAACTAAAAAAGTCCTTTTTATAAGTTTTTTCAAATAGATGAATTTTTAATTTGTTTATTTTTCACTTTAAAAGGGTATTTTTGAAAGCATTTTTACTTATCTTAAACAGGTATGTGTAATGTTTCAATTTTTTGTGCAGAAATTGGATTTTTCAGGAGAATTGATCGTTTTTCAACAAAGAGCATACTTTTATCACTTTTTCGGACTCTTTCAAAAATTTTACGAAAAAGCGAAACCTTGGAGTCCTCTTTTAAGCCCTTTTCAGACTCTCTAAATATGAAAAGATTGTCGAGTACTTGATTATTCGAACTCATTAAAGTAAATGAATGATCGTCCCTTCAGTATAAGTTTACCCCTTTTACGGACTGAAATGGAATATTTACGAAAAATGTATACATTGACTAATTACGGTCAATAGAGTTCTCTCCCGCATTATTTTATCCTTTTTCGGGCTCGAGAGACTAAATTTACGAAAAAGTACACCCATGGAGTTTCCTTAAGTTTTTCTTCTGACTCCCTAAAATTGAAAAACACCGAGTTTCTCCTATACTGGACTCGTTAAAATTTAACAGTAAAGGACCTGTTTAATTTTCAACAAGAACGGACCACTCCTTCTTAGGGTTCGAATCTTAAACTAAGTTGGACTCATCCGAAGGATGAGCTTATAAACAAGCAAATGTTATCCTCCTCAAGCTTGTCAAAAATAAAGAGGTACTTGCCAGAAATGGTGGGGGAAAAGAGAGAAAAACGAACCTGTTTGTTACATTTTGATTATTCGGAAAACCATTAACCACTCTTGAACACGACACTTTTTTGTCCACCTGGGTTGGGAAATCCTTTGCCTAACAGTTAATCAAACCATATTGAAAGTCTTCAGCCGGTTTCTGGGTATTAGCTTTGGGTCAATTGTCACCAAGCCATCTGCAGTGTCGTTATGTGTTCAAGAGGAAAGTTCAAATAAACCATTCATCTGCAAAATATCTGTCATTCATTTTGACCATCCCTGAGTTAGTCCTTGCCAATATATTTTCAAAACTTGATCTATGATTTCGTGTTGTGGGCTTGCCCTACGACGGATCACTTTCTATCGACGAAAACTCATTATCTAGGAAGTTGATCCAGAAATCGTCAGTACCTTGAAATCTGCATGCACTAATGGCAGGTTTCTCGCCTTCGACGACAGGTTGCATCATTGACCTTCGATCAAATGATTCCGTGACATGTTCGACTTCAGCTCATTCATTCACATTTCATGGATTGTACTAAGTACTTTGAGAGCCATTGACATTACTGGTGGTTACTCTCACACTTTTTAACAGTTTACATCATTGACTGGTAATCAAGTGGTTTCTACCATGTTTGACTTCGACACATTCATTCACATGGATAGAATCGTACTAGTTCGAGATGCGGAAATCAAGACCCTGGATCTAGTTCCTACCATCCAAGCTGCGAGGAATTTTGTTATCATTTATACAATGGACTATTTATAAACAGATGGCTACGTCCATACTATTTCTACACATGTCTATACTATGATGTACTCAAAATCATTCCTCTATCAAAACAGTTTGAATTAGTTTCTAGTTAGTTTTGATCTGAGTATGGGAATGCCTACCTCAGCGATGATATATATATATTTTGCATTGAATTTTTTTACAGGTTCCGACTGGGGTATCCACAGGATGATCCTTGAAATGATAAAGTACTACACTCTTCATATATGACAGACTTCAGCATCATCTATTCCAGACTTTGCACTTTAGGGGGCAATCTGTTACACTGAAAATTTTCATCCTGACATTATGCTGTGTGTATGAGCTCATTATTACTCATACTTTCCCTTTGCAAGTCTAGCATATCAGTTCCTCATGTCAAGCCTTGAAAATTAGAGAAAAGTTCCTAAAAATCTCCTAAACTTTGGTGTCGCACTTTCTCTCTATCTTGCCTGTGGTCCCCACACCTAATGTTCAGCTCTCTTGCGTACCTGAATGCACTTTATCTGTGTTAAAGGTGCAGACCCCTATAAGATGAAAAAGGCGCAAGTAAATTCCAAAAATCTCAATAAAAGTAAATTCTAGAAGCCTCTAGAAAGAATCTTGCGGTGGTAGAACAGCTCTTATGAGGTGCATGTATCCCTTACCTTATGGAGCTAACCCCTTGATGTGGAGATCTTATCCCTTTGAAGGAGGATTCTATCCCTTCATAGTTGGAACAGAAAACCTCCTCTTTTCCACTATAAAAATAGGCATTGGGTAGCCTCAAGGGGAGTTCAAGCTTTAGAATATTTGAGGTTAAGTGTTGTTAAGATTCAGACTTAGTTAACTAAGACTTTTGTGAGGAGAGATTACATACCTCTATTTGTCTTGGTTGGAGGAGTGCAGAGCTTATCAAAGTAGAGGAGACTCCTGCTTTGGACCCCGGGAAGGCCTGTGCAACATCAAGGCTCAGGTTGTAAGGTTTTCCTTCTTTTGAAATTAATAAAAATATACTCATTTTTCTCAATAAGCTTTCAGTTAATGGTTTATTTCATAGATTCCTTGATCACTATTATAAGCATGGTTTATGATGATTTCTATACAGGTGCTATGTAATATTTTGCTTGTTTGTGATTGCAGGTTTATGAGGAAAACTCCTTCAAGTGCACGAGGGACAACAATGACTTCGAACAAGCGTTGGACATACGGTAAGTCTTTCACATCTCTATAGAGCTTTTCG
Organism: Pinus albicaulis; assembly: GCA_034641835.2. Classification (NCBI taxonomy): domain Eukaryota; kingdom Viridiplantae; phylum Streptophyta; class Pinopsida; order Pinales; family Pinaceae; genus Pinus; species Pinus albicaulis. The sequence goes on from CM076582.1 coordinate 1,127,685,225, forward strand.
TAGATCATATATGCTTAGAGAAAGATTAGTTTATTTGGCTGTTTGTTGCTAGATAATTTTAGTACTAGGGAGATCGGTCTTGTCTGCAAGACAGATTAATCCACACAACACTAATCAAACAACTTCATGTAATTGTTTCAGACCAACTTGTAACTAAATCTTAGCCTCTTCAGTCTGAGAGGGCTCTCTCGTAGGGTTAATAATATTTGATAAAGATAGATTTAGATGGCTAAATCTACTTGGAAAACAACTTGCTTGTGATGTGTATAGGTTGAAAATAATATTAGTATACAAACGTTGGGCTTATGGAGTCAAAAATTTCAGTGATTCAGTAGTAAGTTCACTTGACATGGAAGCTGAGGTAGGTAAGAGTTTTTAGCAGAAGTACACACACATGAAACAGGAAATAACACAGTCAATTCATCTATAAAGGAAGTCAGAGCATTACATGAATGAATTATAAGTATTAAAGATGAAAACCACTGCAAATGGTACACATAAAAGATATAGATAAGATAGGCACTAAAAACTCATTCAGAATCTTAGGTTGGTCAGGAAACAAGTCTCTGTATTACTGAAAATAGTCAATTTACATAAAGCTGCAGTATTGCCAAAAAATCTCCAACCCATACAAATCCAAATATATTCCCTTTAATAGACTTATTACATGATGAGATGATCTGCCTCATGGCTAGATTCATCAAACTTTTTCTAATGACACCTTTCATAACGAGAAAACATCTACATTAATGAGAAAGTGACAACTATTTTGTTTGACAGTCCTTTTCCTAATAGGACTCAAATTGTCCTTTATTACATCAACTACCTTATCTCCTAGTATTAGTTACATCTTTGAAAAATATTCCTTCACATGTTCGAATAGGGTGTGATGGTACTCATCACTACATTACATCTTAATTGACCTCCTCTAAAACTAGAAACAAACCCTCTTTTTAAGGAAATTGGTCCTTATCTTCAACGAGGGGTTTGGCTGATGAATTGGCTTTATCACCTGGCCTTTAAGTCTTGGATGACTGCTGGAAAGATCCCTTGAACCTTTGAAAGTACCCATCTGTCCAAAAGTGCACAAAAAGCTGCTCATATAGCTTCAAAACAATATGCTAGGAAAGTATGGAAGTTTCGTAGCGTACTTTCGTAGTGTTACAAAAATTCCTTTTGCTATCAATATTTCTGATTCTTTCCTTCTATATGATGTTCATTATGCCTTAATACATCTTCCATACCATTTTTACCTCTTGGAAGCTCCCAGAACTGGTTCAAAATGAAAAAAGGAAAGATACAGTAGTTTCGTAGCGTTTTCATGGTCTTCAAGCCTAGGAACACTATGAAACTGTTGAAAATAGTGAAAATTCTAGATTTCTGTGTAACCTCAAAAATAAACTTTCCAGGTGTAAAAACTTAGTTTCTAACATACCACTGACCTTTAAAATGATAAATCAGCTTAAAATATTAATCTTGAGGTGTTTCTTCCTCATTTATGATGAGTTGAGCAATTGGTTCTTCAACTACTATCATTTTAAGGCCTTTTTTCTCCAAATCCTCATGGATTAGTTCAAGCTATTCTTGGAGGTCTTTAACCTGATCCTTCAACTTCCTGTTAGTATATTTCAGATGCAAGTTCATTTTCTTGACATGTTTCACCTCCTTCCTCAATGGTATGGTCCATTTGATAAACTGCTGTGTATTATCTAAGGTCTTGGAAACTCTGTCAACCTGCTCTTCCCAAATCTCTTTCATATTTTCAAACTAAACCTTCTGGACATTTTGTTTTCTTCCTTCTTTCTTCATTGAAACAATCTCATGGTTGGCCAACTTAAACTATTCTTCAAGGAGTTCAAACTCTTTTTTTTCCATTACTTTCTCCTTCCCTTTCTTTGACTTGCTAACTGTATCTTTCTCTGCAGGTGATGAAAGATCAATTATGTCTTGTGGTGGCTTGATAGTGTCAGTAGCTGGATGAGATTCTTTGTTGCTCTCCAAAATTATTTTAGCATGCCTTGTCATGGGATTTCTTGCCTGGAACATAAAACCTGCATCTTCTCCTTCAAATTCTAGTTTCTTTACATATTTGGCTTTCTTTAGTTTCTATCCACCTTCCTCTATATCCTTAGCCTGGACTATAGGAGTCTCTTCTATGTCAATGGAATGTAATATATCATCTAGATTTCCTTTACCTACTACTATGTCTTCTATAGCCACTATTTTATCTTCTAAAGCTACTGTTTGACTCCTTATCATCCTTTTGGTTCCCTGTTTACTCATAGCTTATTTTTGTTTTGCAGGTTTGTACACTTTTGATATATGTTTTTCAGGTGGCACATTGGATATATCAAAACTCTGCAATTGCTTTATTTCCATCGTGACTAGTTCATTTGGTTCTACTCTTGCTGGTTCACTTGGTTTTGCCACCAATGGTTCACTTTGTTCTACTACTAAGGGTGATGGGATTCTCCTAGGTTTAGGAGTTCTTGAAGGAGTAAGAGCATCCAACTCAAAACCACTAACAAACAAAAATTAATACCAGTCTCTACCTAGTCTTCGGAGCTCATATAAAACCAGTAGTTTAATTAAACCATGATGAAACAATGAAGTCTCACTTCCTTCAGATTTTGCTTGGACCTTATCTGGAAATTTTTATAAACTTCTATGTAAGTAAAAAGGCATATCAAGAGATATCTTACCAGTAAAGTGTAGGAGTAACTTGAAATGGTAATAGTAAACTTTATGGTATCTCCCTTCAAAAGTAAAATATTTTTGGATGATGAGCAGCAATTTTGATTAGTTATCCTTCATGCAGCTCCTTGGAATGGAATTAGTAAGGCCCATTTCACTATTTTTAGGCTTCATAAACTCTTTGCACTACTCCATGTTGAACTTGAGCCCTTTGAACCACTTCTCTTGTCCCCTTGGAATCCCTGTTGCTACTACAATGACCTCTGGTGTAATGGTGAGATTTAGCAACCCCACTTTGGTAGCTGATCCACTGAAGTTTAAAGCAAATTATTTGGAAACCTGTACATGGAAGCCTTGTAATCTTTCACAAAACCGTAAACAACCAATCCTTCTGAAGACTTCTACAGTTGTTGGGTCTTTCTTGATCATATTCATATCTGTTGGTTCATATCTTAGACATTAGCCACCCTTATTTTTCCTTCTTTTTTCTGCCATGATTTCTTTAATGCCTTCTCAGCCTTGCTTGATAGTTTTTAGCCTCGCTTGATCATTGATCTTTGTAAACCTTTGAAAACACCAGCCACATCTTTGGCTTAATGCAATAGCTCTCCAGAGCTCGATATCATGCAAAGAAGGAATGAAGAAGGAGAAATGACTGAATTAGGAAAGATTTTGAAGTTTGATATTCACTCATAACACAATGATGACTCATACATGCCTAAAATGGTGATGATGACTTCAGACCTGACCATGTACCTTGATATTATCCCTCAATGACTTGAATGGTATCTAACTTACCCTTTCCCAACGATATTCTAACACCTAACAGCTAATCTGACATGAAAGATGGGGAACCACACTTTCGTAGCGTGTTAAGTGTAAATCTAGGTGTTTTCGCTATGAAAGTATCAGTAGTTTCGTAGAGAAAAGTGTAATTTCTCAGTGTATTTCGCTATGAAACTGTGGTTTCTTGGCTAAAACGACCATTTCAGTACAAAAACCTTGGGAATTGAAAACTGTCAAAAAATTATGAGTGATGTGACATGAAGGGATTTAAAAGTGAGTGGGTTTAGACCTTAGGGTAACCTTAAATAAGAAAAATTTAAAATTTTCCTTAACCAAATAATTAAAAAAAATGAACCCTACAACCCTACCTTTGACACATGAACCTATATGACTTTGTCAAATTATGCTTCATTTTTTTGGTGATAACTATTTACGTAATAATTCACATGTAATTTCCTATGTGTAAAATATGATGTCATCATTATTAATGTTGGGGATGTTAAATCCTTGCTTACCCCTATATGTTTCATACTTCTTCTTAACTACCTCAGCAAGTGCTTTCTCTTTGTACTTAGCTATGAAATATGGTTATGGATCTTTGACTATGTTAGGCAGCCCTCTAATTTTTCTTATAACTTATGGGTCGAGGGATACTAGTTGATATAACCATAGGAATCCTCGATGCATGTGAATAAATAGGTTTTTAACACATGCGTTTAAGATTGTGTTCCATTATGTGAAGTCAACCTTTCTATATCATGTGTGCAATCTATAGTATTTTTTTCCAGTCACTCATTCCAATATGAAGCACAAGCCACCATTGCATCAAGATTGATTTCAACGCTACCTCCAAGGTCACCATGCTTGTTACCTCGCCATCACTCAAGGGATCACACACTTCTATCTTGATATAGGCACATATTATGGTGGATACCTGATGTAACCCATGCTTCTCGTTCTCAAAGGATGCATCTAATTCTGATGTATAGGATCTAGCACTTCGCCAACTAAGAACTCCATCGATAGTTGGATTAAGGTAATATTATCTGCATGTTGTCACATTGTAAATATAATCAAGCTCTTTTGTGTTGAATCCATCCTTGATTGGTTCCATGTACCACTCTCCCTCCATCAAATATAATGGTGCAGTAACCCTTATGTCCTCAGATTCAAATATCATTTGCCTTCTCTTAAGGTTGATCATAACTTGATTTTCAAAGGCCCAATTGATCCCAATAAATTTCGACTAAGGAATAGTGTCATCCAAAATCTCAATGACCTCAAAGTTAGCAATTCTCTTCTAGTCCTACCAACCCACCAATAGGGAAGAATCTTGATTGATTGGCTATTCTCAGTTGGATAGGTGACAAAATCAGTTTTTCTCAACCCATCATCTCTGATTTTATATTTAAAATAATGTTCACATATGATCCCAATTCTAGGATAATTTTTTCCATATCGTATGCTCCAATATGTGCATTAAGTCTGAACTCCCTTATTTTCATCTCGTTACACATGATGTGTTTAACTGCACACATGGGGTCTTGTGCTATAGGCCCTTCCAACCCTTGTGCACATTGGTTAATAATTTAGTGTAGTTTTTCTAGGACCAATCTATATTTTATTAAGTCCAAACAATTCTCCAGAAAACTTTTGATCAAGATTACCTCTCCTCCTCATCCTTTTGGTGCATACGTGTCATAAATTGGTGAAAAGTCGTTTACTAGATGTTTTTGCTTCATAGTTGAACCTAATTGACCAAATTCCATCACAACCAACTCCCTTCTTGCCTCCTTGTAAGTTTATTTTTCCTTTGTTGGATAAAACTTGGGAGGTGGATCTGATTCCTTCCTTACCTATTAGTACTTTTGATTCCATGGTCCATTGGAAATTGCTCCCGTCCTTGCTCCTCCATGTGTAATTGCTCCCACTTGTGGCCATTTGTTTCCATAATTATCATCTACACATTTTGTCCTATTTTCTCTTGCCAATTTGAAATGAGTTTAAGGAAAATCCTTAGTATAATGGTATATTTTCTTATAGTAAGTACATGTTATGCATAGGTTAGGGAAATATTGTGCTAAATGTCCTGGCTTCCAGTGGTAATAACAAATTTCTGGTCCTCGACCTTGTCCAAATCCTCCTTTTCCTATTCTTGTAAATCCCTAGCCTTTTCCTTGCATCCCTTTGCCTCGCCCTAGATTATATCCTTCGGGTGTTATGAATTGGCACAGAAAATTTAGAACCTTATGCTTTGTGCACCATAAGTGTATTATTAGTTCACTCTCTAAGTAATTATAGTACATGATAATTATGTATTGCATGCTCTTTTGGTTTACAAAATTCACAAAATAATTTTTTCACCAAACTATGATATTTCTGCATCATCAAACACGAAGTGGGTATATGCCCCAAAACTGTAAAAACCTTGCAGCATAATTCCCTAACTTATGCTAATTGATTCATAGATCCCATATCCATGTATTTTATGATGTTAGGACATCCATTTCTATGTTTTCCCTCATTTATATATATGGTGCACCAAACTTATTCACATTTCTCTTTGACCTTTGCCAGGTCCTGCAACTGTATTTGAAAAGCCTCCAACTATGATTTGACCTATGTCATTCCTGCATCGCTTTCACTACATATAGGTGATTCTTCTAGCTTCATGGCAGACTCTAGTGCTTAAAAATGTGTCGAAATTTTTTTATAGATTAATTGAATATGTATATACGACAATAGACCTGCAATGAACCATTCTCTATGTTGTGCATCAAGAATTGGAAATGAAACCTAGTCTAGTAAGACTTTTAACCTATGATCGTAATCCCATATTGAATCGCTAACATACTACTTAATATCCTTATCATTTTTCATATATTAGGACTCCTATTTTGGTTTATAGAACTCCTTCAATAATGCTTGTTTGATCTCTCCCAATGCTCTACCTTTCCCCCCCTGATGCAGTGTTCTAGAATTTCATCTACCAGGTTAACATGTGGTCCCTAAAAGTGGTCTCTAACTACACCACCTTTATCTAGTTCATCTTGCACCTGCTTGACATTCCGAACTACCTCACACACAAAGAGATATTGTTATCTAGTGTTGTGAAAGACTGACATTTGCATGGAAGGCTCAATGTTTGTCATCGTTTTCTATGTAGTTGTTCTCTATGATAATTTTGTTTGATTTGTTGTTATACTAGATCTTGTCTAACTACTTCCATTATTCTGAATACTTTGACTATTTACTTTACTAACAGAATTTAAATTTAATAAATTATTGGGCCATATTACTTCTTAGCTCAGCAATGTGCATAGGGTCGTGGGTCTAATACAGGGTATGGCCTTAGCAAGGTCACTGGGATACAGTAGTTCTTCTTGTTCCAAGCTGAGTTGAGGATCTTTGCCTACTTTCCTTTCTCCTTGTGCAATCCCTCATTATCTTCTAGATGTGGCACTCCATTGGATAGGTGATCAATGCAGATCTATTCCCAGCTTACACTATGGTGTTGGATTCTCATTCCTTTTATGGACTTTCCTGCTTCCCTTCTATCTATCATATTCTTTGACATAAAACTCTCTCTCACTTCACTACCGCACTCAAATATCATCTGGTTGCACAACACTTTACTAAATTCTTCTGTCACATTCTCTTCCTACACCAATGTTCATGTTTTAACTCGTCTGGTATCTTATGCTCTTTTATTTCTCTAGTTCCTTGACATCTTTGATTAATCTCATTCTCTCTCTTGTATCCCTTTCCTTTCTACCTTCATAACATTCATTAGTCAGCCCCCAGACTCCCCATCATGTGTGAAAATATTTAGTTGCTAATGTTATCAGATCCCATCATCATTACTCCTTTATTGCATAACAACACCTTTATCTAGGTGAATAATGATTTCACAAATATTCCAATAAGTCCTCTGAAAAATTTCTCTTTGCTTCACTATGTGACTGAGTAGCATCTATAGCATATTCAACAATGTATCCCTCCAATATATTGTTCAACTAGAAATAAACTGCATGTGAAACTTTTTTGTTCGTTGAACTCGCCTTTCATATTGTTCCAGATTCCAATTATACGGTACTACACAATGTCGATTTATGATGTTATCTGAGAGTATTGGTAACCACTCACTTAGAATCATGGTAAACTCAAAAAATAAAATCTCATGTACGTCTATAAAAACGTACTTTTGCATCCACTTCTCTGGATCAATTCATTTTTTTCTAATTTGTTCTGCTACAGATTTGCATTCCTTCATTCGTATCCCATTTTCTATCTCCTCCTTAGTCAGCCTCCACTTTCCCTTCAATCACAGATCCTAGTCCCAACGATGGAACCATTGTTGGTGCTTAGAGGGAAAACCCAGATTTAAAGTGAAACAACCAACAAAACTCCTCAGAAACTAGCCCTTTCGACATCACTAGTGAGTAGGTGAAGTCTCACCTGAGGCATCTTATGAGGGACTACAGGAACGAGGATAGTTCTATAGTGGCAAAGGGGACATGGGGCCTATTCTATCATTCTTAATGAAAAATATATTTTTAAGTATACACTTAATATGTAGTAAATCAATCATTACCAAAACATAATAGATTATAACAAATAAATGAAATCATTTATACCATAATGTGCATAATAAACAATGATCCAAAATTTATATTACTTCATAAATCCTTCATTACAACATAGTTGTTGTGGCTCACTAACCTAACCCATAATATTACAATGCGACGTCTTCACATAAAAATTACTCTAATTATAAACAAAACATGACCTGTCGAACATAACATTGCAACCTCATTTATAAGTTTACATTAGGCACAAGGCTGAAAAACAACCTACTTTTATAATGAGAAATCCCCAATATTATGGGTAAAAACCCCAAAGACTAGCCTAAAGCATTTCCTTCATTTTCACGTTCTGCGTATTGATCCTTAGCCAACATTATCACGTGATATCCGTCTATGAGGTACAACTCTACATAGAATCTTCATAATCTTGCCTCAAAGCTACTGCTCCAACAGGGTTATTTCGAACTCGAGTTGTCTCCATTTCCCTTGTTTCCTTGCATAACCTTCAAATATTTTACAAACCCATCAATATCCCTTCATTGAGTCCTCGCCTACTCGTGGGTGTTCAAAATGTTGGTATCTGAGGGGGCTTTGTTGGCATACCCCTGAACCCTAGGTCACTTTGTCCTGCACCAACAAGAGTTTTCTAGGTAATATCTTGTGTCAATTGTGGTTTGTGAGTTTTTATTTCGATATTATCTATTTTATGCATAATTATAATTTTCATGCATATGCAACAAATAGTAATTAATAGATCTAAAAATATAAGGTGAAATAAACCCTCATAGTGTAGATTTTGTATTTTCTAATATATCTTAGTAGATATGTTGTGACGAATTTCCCAGTGGAATATCCACAATTGTTTAGAGATCACTCCTCCACAATCATTTCTCTCCCTCCAACATCTTGTCCTATTGCAAAAATGGTTAGGAAATCAATATGGCCTTGAAGGGCCACGGAAATATGTTAGATTATAGAGTTGTATGAGGTTGGTTATAGTAGAGCCTTACAGACGATTTCATTCTAGAAAAAACTACTCCATCATGCTCACTAGCATCAATGCCCCTTCAGAAATTTGAAAGCCTCTGCCAGTATCAACCTGTTGTTCAATGTTCTCGCCAACACACTTCATTTTTTGTGTACATTAGGCTTTCTACATGGGTGTTTGAATGCTTGTCATGACATGTATGACATATAAACAAATATGACCTTTTTAAGGGCATGTACCACAAATAAACACAAAGAAAAATTACATGGTGAACATTACCATTTAATAATATATATTAAATACATTTCAAAATGACTTCCTGTAATGTAGATTTTCCAAATTGAGAGGTGGTTATTGAAATTCTTTGCTTTCATGCCACCAAAATGAAACTAGGAATTTATTAAAGAGTATGAATATACCAAAGTAAGGAGTGATACTTATCATGAAATTCTATTCAATTCCTTATGACACGCCACACTTATTTACATGAGTGTTGACATGTTCAATAAACTTTTTTGTTAATCGTAATCAAGACCTAGTTCCAAGCCTATCTATAACTCTTAAGAAGATCTGAAATCTTATCTATTTAGGTATCCCCGCTCAAATCATTAACTTTAGCGAAGATACTTGAGGGCTCATTATTTTTTTTAAAGGTTAATTGTTGATGGGGACCTAGCAAACTCTCTAGATATATGCAACAACCTGCAAGCCACACATATCATAAATTCATGGTTAAGCCAAGGACTGAGATGTCCAAAGACCACCAAAAACTAGAGTGAGAATCCCATACTGCAATACATCCTTCCAGCCTTATTATGACAAGCCATGGTAACCCCCCATGAGATTTAAAACTAGGTCAAGGTATATATATATATATATATATATATATATATATATATAACATTTTAATTGTTAAAAAAATATGGATTTTTTATATATAAAGAGAGAGAATTTAGAGAGATTTATAATTCATTCATTTTTATTATGGAGTTAGACATGTCACATTTATATATATATATATATATATATATATATATATATATATATATATATATATATATATATATATATATATATATATATATATATATATATACGTAGAGAGAGAGAGAGAGAGAGATGTGTGTTTGCTACTTGCTAATATGATTAGGGCATGTATTAATATTGCAAAGTGTAGCATGTGAATCACAAATAAAATATTTCAATGTTAATTATGTATATACTATATAAAACAAAAGAAATACTCAAAAAAAACATTTTTTTAGTTAAAAAACATTAATAAGGATTTTATACACATAAAGAGAGAAAATTCTTATTCCATTATTTTTTTTTAAGAGATTTGCAGTTCATTCATTTTTAATATGGAGTAGACATGTAACATTTTAAATTTTAATAACAAAAAAATATATAAGATGAATATATATATATATATATATATATATATATATATATATATATATATATATATATATATATATATATATATATATATATATATATATATATAGTGTGTGTGTGTGTGTGTGTGTTTTGTAGAGTGTGAATCATAAATAAAATATTTCATTCTCAACTATGTATATACTATACTATAATATTATTAGTGTGTTGCTCAAAATAAACATAGATGGATCTTAAATCTATCTAGAGTCACAAGATATCAAATATATATATATGTGTGTGTGTGTGTGCAAATCTTTCCTCAAGATTTGCATTTGAAAAAAAAAATTGTATCTTGAGGGATTGGATCATTCTTGTGGGTTAGAGAGAGAAAGTGTGTGTGTCTTATAAATATATGTTTACTACCAAATATGATTGGGGCATATATATATATATATATATATATGGTCTTTTTATATATAAAGAGATAAAATTCTTATTCCGGGTTTTTTTTAGAAATTTGAAAATTTATTCAGTTTTTAATCTAAAATTGCCATGTAACATTTTAAATATTAACAACTATATATATATATATATATAACATTTTATTAGTTTTATATATATATAATTCTTATTCTATGGTTTTTTTTTTTTTTTTAGAGATTTGAAAATCCTTCATTTTTTTAATATGAAATTGACCTTTAACACTTTAAATATCAATAATTATATATATAATTTTAAGAAATATTCATATAAAAAATATTTTAGAGAGAAAAAGTTATATATGAGAGAGAGATTGGAACATATATTAACATGTTAATGTATAGAATGTGTTATTTATATATATTAGTTAAAAAAGTATAATGTGAATTTTATATAATAAAAAAAAGAGAGAGAGAATTAATAAATTTTGTTTTAGGGAAATTTGTAATTTATTCATTTTTTAATATAGAGTTGGCATGTAATATATATATATATATATATATATATATATATATATATATTATTTTTAAATATAATTGGCCATATATTAACATTTTAATGTGTAGAATGTGGATCATAAATAATCTAAAACAATTACCACATTAATAAATGTAGTTGATATATATCAATAAGCCTTTATCAAACATATTAATAATTATTAAATTTATAATAAGAATTTAATCTTAATATTAATTCAATTTTAACTTTCTAATAAAATTATTAAAACAACCATAACACTAATAATTCATTCAATTTATTTATTTATTTATTTACATCAAAATGGCATGTCATAGCATTTTAATTTATTTATTTATTCACATCAAAAAGCCATGTCATAGCATTTCTGAATAATAATAAATTATAGAAGGAACTGAAAGGCCTTATATATTAGGGTTCTTTTCATATTTGAAGTATCAACTAACTCTAATATACATCTATTTAGTTTCTCTGGTGATTGTATTTCTTACCGTTGACATCTGCGCTCTGGAGCTAAGGAGACAGTAAGATAGCCTTCTTCCATGGCTGGTAAGGGGCACAACATTTGCCTTGCTATAAGTAGGGAAGAGAATACATGGATAGCACCACCGTGTCTTACCTGAGTAGTGTAAATTGCCATTTTGCCTTTCATTGAATCTTTTCTTTGCACATTATGAGAAGGTTATGGCTTTTTCATTTTGTCAATATCTTCCCTGTGCACCAAATTTTGCAGCGACCGAAAATTTAACTCAAAATTTAAATTAAAATAAATTTATACAAATAAAATAGCATAATTGAGTAGATAGTTCTTTCTTTTTCTTTTGAATCCCTTCAAGTGACAATTTTGTCAACCATTTTATGAGCCTTTCACATGTGTCCAACTCTACCCACTCCATTTTCAGAATCATATGTCAGTAGTGTTTTCCAGTCACTCCACTTTCGGAATTATACTAAAGGTGGCTGTTATTTTTAAAGATAATTTCAGAGATTTGAGAGTGGGTTGGCATACATTTCAAGATGGCTAAGTGTTGACTAAGTGGTGTGTGGCTGTTAGTTGTGACATTAAATTACACAGACATAGACATGGACATGGTCACGACAAATTTCGCTAGAGACATGCCCTCTCATCAAATTTATGGAGCTAAATTTATCTGGTAAATCTCATAAATTTAGGATGGTTTGGATAAACAATAAAAATCTTTGCTAGGCAATTGAGAAATCTAGATGGTTCACAAATAACCAGTTTATTATTGGTTTATTTTTAAATATATTGTTAACCTTCCAGTAAGAATTGTTAAATCTCTCTTAAAAGGAAAATAATGGAGTTTATTTTTTTTGGAATTTATTTGTAAAAATGTGAATTTAGTTATTTAAAATATGTTTTCAAAATTATTTATAGATTTATTGTTCGAAAATATTTAAAATATTTAATTTTTGTCATTTATAAAATTAAGAGGTATAATTTTAATAAGTTTTTATTGAACTTGAAACAAATTTCACTTAAACAAAATCTAAATTTAATACAAGAAAACTTTTAAATTTGTTGCAAAATTAATTTTTAAAAAAAAACCTAATTTAAGAAATTGAGCGAATAATTAGATGTTCATAAATTTATTTTATATATTATTAAATTAACAAAGATTCATTTTCCATGAAAGGAAGAAGGATCGAAATATATTTTTTATATTATTAAATTGATATAGATGATTTTAGCCAAAGTCTATAGAAAATGATTTAAACTTAGTGAACAAAATTAATATTTCAATTATTTAAATCAGTTAAAAATTAAAATAACTTTAAATTCATATTCATTAAATATCACCAACTCAAATATTAATTTTTATGGAATTTTAATAATAAATAACTATTGTCAAAAAATATTTACATCACACTAATTTCTATATTTTTCTCTCATTTAATAGATAATTTTAATTATAAATTGTTTACATAATATTTATTTGATACTGGCATTAAGTTATTTCATGAACATATTTGATAAAAACATTAAGTTAATCCATGAACATATAATTATAAATTATACATTTAAAAAACACAAATACATTAAACAATCTAAATTTAATATCACAATTATTATTTCAAACCAAAATACATTTCTTTAGAATCAGTACTCTTATCAACTTCTCTTATAATTGTTAATTTTTACGCCAGGTAGTTTACAGTACACCACGTCGACTGTCGGACTCGGCCTCAGCGTTCGTGTTAGAAAGCAACTTTCTGATCGTTACGCACATCACTTGGATTAAAAATTACAGAACACATGCAGCAGCAGCCAAAGTCAAAGTCAAATTTAGTGGACAGCCGCATCCAAAACTCTGCACTAATTGCTTTGGCATTTAGTCCAAAGTCAAGTCAAATTTGGTGGCCAGCCTCACCCAAATCTCCGCATTCAACGCACTCGCACGCACTCACAGGAATTCCACGTCTCTGTTGCAACTGAAAGTGTGGAGATCCTCTTTCTACTTGCTGATCCATTAAAATTCTCTGTCAACTCGAGACTCGGAGCTTGCTGGCGTATTTTAATTTTAATTTTAATTTTTGTTTTTCTAGTCCAGTTTCTTATGTTATAGCGTTTTTTAACTTTCAATGGTGAGAAGAATTCAAGTATGCTCTTATCTGCCTTCTTCAAATCTTATATTCCAATTCTGCACATATGCTCTCGCTGTACTTTGTCCAAAAAATCGGATTTGTGATAATATTGGCTATGTTAATTTAGTAATGACAATGAAATTATCTGGACTAAGAATTGCATGTTCAATTTCACTCACAATGAAGTTAGCACATGCGTCTCTAAGCAATTTAGGGGAGAAGAAAATTGACGAGGAAGAGGAGAAACGTGCAACAATTTTCGTTAATATGCATCTCGAATCAAGTTCTTCATCCTTAATCGAATTGTATTTCAGGTTTAATTGATATGACTGGATATTAGGGTTCTGAGATCGGTAGTTATAAAAGTAAATCGAGTCTCCTAGGAGTTTGATGTTAGAGTTATTTGGCCAGTTTTCTCTATTTTGAATAAACAAATGAGCTGTCAATTTCTCCAGAACTCATAGTCTAAACTAAAATTTTCGGTATGATTTTAAAAAATGGTATGGAAATTTTTTAAAATCTGAGTTATAAAAAAATAATTTAAACAATCTCGTCATCAAATTTCACCTCACAATCAAATTTCATGAAAAAAATTTCGACAAATTCTAATAAGAAATTCAGATTTGTCCAAAATTGTTGCCGCAATTAGACAACGCCTCTTCAGAAATATTTGTTTTATTGTAGTATGTGACTGTGGACAGGGTGGACTGCAGATGTATTTTTATTTTCTTTGGTTGGGTGTGTTGGAAGAATGAAACCGTTATCTTAGCCTTTAAATTATTTTTTTAATTATAGCTCTTGTATCACCGAGTTTGGTTGGTTGACCAAATATTTTATATTTTTTATTATTTATAATATATTTTTTAATATAATAGTTTGAAAATTTTATAAAATACTATTTACCAAATTCAAAAATATATTTAAAAAACTCTATAGCATAACAGCTACTCTTTTAATAAAACGATAAAATAATTAGACTACAGTTGTTCTTTTCAACAATAATTGCATAGTATATTAAGATTCCCAATTCTTCCTCGTTATGTTACCTCTAACTTTGCAAGGCATTCTAAGAGGATAATGCAATCTCATGGATTCCCTATAATCCATATAAGTGTTAGATGGATGGATACCGAGACAAGCATGGAGGTTTATAAAAGTGGTTTATAAACACATTTGCTAGAGGCCCATCATCCTCAAAGGAGGCAAGTGTATAAACTCTTTTGTTAAGGGCTCATTATTCTCTAGGAGGTAAGTGTATCCTCTAAGGAAGCACCATGTTTGATCTTGATGCGACGAAGAATAGTATGACATGCTTGTGTGACGAGGCACCTAGGCACCTTTGAACATGGTGTAAAATTTATTCGGGTTAAGTGATTCAATTATAGCTTTATTTATAGATCTATACATGGTTGATATTTGTTAGGTTAGTATATGGATATTTATCACTGAAAGTTATTTGATTTCAAGTTTCATGTGTCTATGAGCACTCTAAACATCTTTATTAGAGATAAATGGATTGAAATTTTGGTGGTTAGACTTTCCATAATAAATAAAGGGATGGGATGACCAACTCTCGTGGCTGGATTTGCCAAATTTACAAACATCATAGAATTTAAGTATTACACAAAAGATTCCATATTCAAAGTTGTTTAAAACCAAACCTCAAGAAGGTAAGTTAAGTGAAGATAATTATGTAGCATTTTGTTTTCATCTAAATAATAAGAGTTTTTCATTATCTTATGATAAAAAATAATTTGTTCTCTTATAAGGAGAAACATAATCCAAAAATTTGGAGAAAATTATTTGGAGCTCATGAGGCTTGGTTATTCATTATTCTTCCATTTATCTCAGGTAAATGTTACTCTTTCCCATTATTATTGTTGTTGATAGGCTAGTTGATAATATTCTTATTCAACAAGTTGTACTCTATGCTTCTTATGCATTTAGCAATGTCTACTTTCAACAAGCTAGGAGCAATTGTTAGGAATGTTAGTGACAATAATAGTGTTGATGTAATTTAGAGATTCATCATGCAATTTCTTAATCCAGATTAGGTCATTATATTATTTTTCATCCATGTTGATGATTTTAGAGTGGAAAAAGTGGAGGAATCAACTCACAAGTCCATTTTTACTGGTGGGTCCCAATTTGGAAAATTAGAGTTTGAAACCTTTCGAAAGAAATTCGTTCATCAAATGGAATCTTTTAGAAAAAATAAAAAAATCCACTTAAACATACACATTTTAGCACCATTATACACACAAATACCTTTCCAACGATACAAAATCACCTCAATCGAAGTTCGTATGCAAAATTTATGACACTTGGAAGTTGACTTTCCTGCTTTGACTACCATATTTTGGGAGGATGTTACAATAGCCCCCATTATTCATGGAAAATGGGTTGGCCATGTGATCATTACAAAGAAGACTCTATAAGATTCCATATTGTAACTCTATTTAAGAGTTGAAGGAGTCAAACTTAACTATTATTGGTTATCTAGTTGTGTTGTCACTCGGTCATTAAGAGGAAAAGGGGTTCCATTCTATTTGAGTCCATTTTGTTTCATAGATTAATATAGTAGTTGAGAGTGAATAGAGATAGAAAAAATAGAGAGGATTTGTGCATTTCCATAGCCCATGGGGCACAAGCTTCACTTCTTTGGATTTGAATCCATTTCCATTCAAAGAAAGAAAGTAGAGCAGCCTCACCCTCCAACTTGGTTTTCTCTTGAAAGGGTTTACCAAGTTATATCTTGTGCCAATTGTGGTTTGTGATTTTTATTTCACTTTTATCTATTTTCTACATATTTCATCTATTGCATGCATACACAATAAACAATAATTAATAGGTCTAGAAATCTAAGGAGAAATAAACCCCCATAGTGTAGATTTCATATTTTCTAAATTTTAGTAGATATGTTATGATGAATTTCCTAGAGAAATATCCATGGAATTTTACAAATCATATTGATATCAAAGCACATTTATTTGGGTATATTGTAGAGAGTTGCAGGCGTTCCAAGTCGACTAAGTCAAAAGTCATAAAACCCTAGCCATCACTAAAAAATTTGTTGATAATCATCAAGATCTCACAAAGGAGATATTTATATTGCTGGAAACAAAATTCATACATATAAACTGTAATGTAGGCCTCTTCATAGCGGCCTTGACTAATAATTTTGTGATATTCAAAGAAGATGGAGGTTATAATGTAGAGTTCAAATTGGAGGGGAAATCAACAAATTGGGAAGAACAAAAAGGGAATATAAGAAAGAACCTAAAAAGGATCAACTCAATTGAAGTGTATCTAACCATTCATAATTCTTATTAAAAATGGAAGTGAAGGCTGACATGAATCCATATAAAGGTGATATTAACACCTTGAATTTCAATCATTGGTTGCAACAATTAGATGTTTACTTTATTTTTCATAATATAGAAGAAGAAATGAAGATTTCATTTACTCGGTTGAAATCAAAGGGTCATGCCTTGACCTTGTGGGAAAGCCACATGGAGACCTTGAGTTTGGTAGGGAGATTCTCAAGTGAATAAGTAGGAGGATTTTAAAATCCTCATAAACAAGAATTTACGTGATCATGTATGTAGAGGGCCATTGGATTTGGTGTCATTACCTCAAGCAGAGGTAGGGGTAGAGTGTATAGGAGTGTAATATCCCTGTCTTTGACCTCGGTTTATGTAATATTATGCGTATGATTGTATTACCAATGTGGAGAGCCATGCCAGGATAATACGTGGACTAAGCTCTTGAAATTAATTATTTAAAATTTATTTATTTCCAATTGAAGGACAAATTGCTTTATAGATCCACAACCTAAGGGAAACTTTCTTTCTTTTCTAGCATGCCCTGGAATTCGAGCCACCAGTTGAAGGATAATCAAATCTCTTAGTATAAGACTGGGTAGAATCTTGTTGTGTGCCATGAACAAGTAATATTTGGTCGCATTGAAGTTCCTAACACTCTCACTGAGCAACCCACCCACCTGAGCTAACAAAATTTTTGAGATGGGATTTTTCATTGTGGATAGAGGATCGTTCCCATTGATGGCTCTCATTATTGCAACAACAATGTTGAAACTCCCAAGGGTCTTAGCTTTAATTGTCAATATGGGGTTCATACAAATTTAAGATGGGTTTACTCTATATCTGCAGTAAGAACTATCTATTTCTTTGTCGATTTTTATGTAGGTTGAAGTGTTGAGGTGAAATCTGGTATACAAAGACCATTCTAATTGTTTTATGCTACAGGTAAAACTTGAAATCGCATGAAACGAAAGAAAAAAAAAAAACATATGCTAATTGCAATGAAGGAAGACAAAACATATTGACTATAATGAAATGAAAGTGATGGGCCTCTAAATTTGACATAAAATAAGGCCCATCTAACCTTTCTTTAGCCCATCTACCTTCCTTATGCACATGAAAAGATATATTAAATCTCTCCTTTTGCACTTAATAATTTTTTCTTACGCTTTAATATTTTCTTAGGAAGGTTTAAAGGTAATTGCATATTTGTGCCTATTATTGGTTATTTTTGTAGAATATTGTGAGACTATTTGGTAGATTATGCAGATTTGGAGAAGGAGATAATTTAGGGACTTGCTCCCTGCCACTGGAAGATCAAGAGTGAAGAATATCAGGAAATTAGGGAGAAATCTTGGAGAGATTCAAGGGAGGTTTTCCACCCTCAAAGGTAGCCAAACAATCCTCATGAGATCCCCTCTAGGAATTCGAATTCCATAGGTAGCCAAGCAACTCAAGACCAAATGCACTCAAGCCATACTTCACTTAGAGTCAAGTGGACTCATTACCTATTTTTAGGGAGTTTTTGGTAGCTTCCCTGTAGAATAAATAGAGCAGAGCTAGAGCTAGGAAGAGTTAGTCAATGTTATTTAATTCCAGGGGATTCGATTCCATTCAGAACTTTTTTGGCAAGCTATTAGGATTTTTTTATTTAAGACCTTCAGGATGTAATAAGGTTTCATTTTTAATGCAATGAGTATACATAATCCATTTTACTGATTTAATTCCAGAGATTTTGGCTCATGGGTTAGTGCCCAACCCATGTGCCTCAACTTCTCTGTTGTTTTCATCCTTTCCTTTCTGTCATTTAGCTAGTTTTATTTCTGATATTTTCATTATTGTTATAGTTTGTTGTTGTATATTTAATCTTCTTATCTGCGCTGTAGAATAGTTGATGAACTCCATAAAACTGTGAGGCAACCTTCCCCTCTCATCTTTGATACAGCTCAAGGAGGGTAGACCTTCCAGCATACCAAAAATACTTTTTGTTTATGATTCGTTGCTTCTGAGATTAGAGTAGAGTGAAATAACAGTTTCAGTATTTCTTCCATTGTTGTTATCACGCATTTCATATGTATTTCATGCATAAATTATCAGGGTTGATCGTAAGACGTATTAAAGCACCAGAGCAATTCAGTGGTGCCTTCCCGCTTCATTTTCCATCTCTGATTTCATGCCTAAGCATTGTTGTTATGCCCTCATTTCCCTCCTTCCTTTCTCTTCTTATCATTTGTCGTGCCTTTTTTTTTATTCACAAAACATTTCAAAACATCAAAATTTTAACTTCGCCCTTCCTTCCTCGACCTTCCCGCTTATCGCATCTCAGCCATCACAGAATCCCTTCTCTTTCCTTTGTCGTTCTTCATCATTTTAGAGATTTTCCCTTTTCACCTTACCTTTCTCTTTCTAACAAAAATATTCGAAAAAAATTGGGCTCGATCCCTTTTCTTTTAAAAAGACTTACCGCACTTCGTTGACTACAAATCACAATGTTTAGTTCTTCTTTTACAACTTACCACAACTCCGTCGCATCGCAATCCCATGCCGCAACCTTTTTCCCTTTTTGTTAACATTTACCGCTCCTAAACCCTGATTGCGAAATATCACAATCACATTTCGTATCACCTTCTCGAATCATATTTCACATTTCACACATTGAAATTCACTCGTTCCATCTGATTTTCATTAATACTTTCCGCCTCCGAACCCTGATTGTGATATTACCGTACTCCTTTGCCACGTCACCCATTGCAACCACTCGTCGCACATTTTTCCTTTTCCCTTAAGATTTACCGCTCCTTTTTTCTTCCGATTGTTATATTGCGACATCGCAGATCACAGATCGTAGTTTTTACCACCCAGCAGATTTCTCTCCATAACCTTTTCCCTTTTTCATTAATTCTTACCACTTTCTTTTTCCGATTGAAATATTGTTATCGCACTTCGCCGCTCTTCCCTGCCGCACTTCGCACATCACATTATTTAGCATGTTCCCTTTAACGCTTACCACTCCAACTTTGCGATATCACGATTGCAATGTCCCACCTCCACATCGCAACTCCACCATCGCATATTTGAAGTTATTATGCTCCAAAGCCTTTTGCACTATAATAAAGTCTTAATCTAGTTTAAACCCCCGCTTTCTAAAGCCTCCCACTCCAAATAATTTTTGCAATACTATGTGCTTTAATAAAGTCCAAACACCTTCTTCACTCCTCTAAGCCTTGTTTCATGCATTTAAGCCTTCCATGATCACCTTTAGCCCTTTTTCCTCCAAACTAAAATCAACACTTTTTCAGTTAGAATTAGATCATGAATAGTTGCATGGTTAGAAGCATGGTAGATAGATCAAAGGATAAGTAGAGTGGGTTTAGCCATTTGGCTAACTCAATGCAATTTAGTTTAGTTTCTTTTATGTCATTTCCTTTCTGCAATTTAGATTAGTTACCTTCATGTCATTTATTTTCAGCGATTTAATTTAGTTTCCTTTCTGACATTTCCTTTCTAAAACTTATCTTAGTTTCATTGAAGTGTGACATACTTCACTGAGAACACTTAGAAATAACACCCTTTCGTAAAGCAGAAGAGGATGACATGAAAAAAATGCATCTGTTGTGTATATAGCATTGTCACCTCCAATTTTGTACAAACCCCGGGTTGATAAAGTAAAGTAGGGCAGCCCTTGGGAGTTACAACACTCTTGGTGCAATACCAGGGCTCACCACTTTTTGGCATCGTTGTCGGGGAGGTGTCTAGTAGATGCTTTGATTTTGTTTTTATCATTATTTTCTTCTTTCCTTTCTTTTCACGCCATTTCAAAAATATTAAATATATATATATATACAAAAAGATCTGATTTTCACACCTCATAGGAGCATGGATACTCAGAATTTAAAAAAAAAAATACTTCTCCAATACCAACCCCCCCACTTGACCATGTGGTGCAGTAAGAACCACATCACCATACACTCTTGAAGGTAGAAGAGATGGATGGATATGATGACAACGAAGAACATCTTATTGGGTTTCCCATTCAAGATATGGATATGAGTGTACATATGAAGAACATCCCTCCATTTTTTCTTCCCAACTTCCATGCTATGAGGATAGAGGATCTGGAAACATTTCTCTTTGAATTTTAGATACTTTGTAGGTCTTATGGCTACTTATCACACACTCAAAAACTAAGATTGTTTCTTGTAACAATGAAGGACAGAGCTCTTAAATGGTTCATGATTCTAGGTACTAATTCAATACAATCATGGAATGATATGAAAAAGATATTTCTAGAAAAATATAAAGACCATGATCTTAGAGAAGAAATTTTTAGAATGAACCAAGAATAAGATGAGAGCCTTGATGATCTAATAGAGAGGTTCATGTATAATGTTAAGAGGGAAAAATTGCATCATCTAGGATTTGACGCACTAAAAACCCTCTTACTTAGAACAATTAGAGATGAGTGGATTGATCTCCTTAATCTCATGAGTAAAGAAGATGTATATCAATTGTCATTTGAAGAAATTTGTGAAACGTGCAAGTGCATATCAAGAGGAAGGGAAAGAGTAAGTAAGTCAGCATCAACATTGGTAAGGCAATATGAACTTGGAAATTTGCTTGATAACTTTAAAACATAAATTCTTAGCTATATAAGTGAACAGCTAGAAATGTTAAGAATGAAAAATGAGAAAAAATAAGGTGTTGATATTTTTGTTATCCATGCAGAATCTTATGCTACTAAATGTTGTTCAGCATTCCCCAGGTTTAAAAAAGTTTACCAAGAAGACAATGGAGCAAGGCAATCACCAAAGAAGCTATGTTATGTAGCTCCAAGGAGACCCTGGAAGCCTGGTCAACTTGATATGATGTAAGGACCCACTCCACAATTTGAAGCTTATTCACATCAATCTCAAAATAATTGGGACACACTCCCTCCTTGAAAACCTTGGCCATCTCAACCCCAATACCAATCTTGGCAACATCGTTGGCAAGGAACTTATTGGGAAAATCCTCAACATCCTCAATATTTCCCTCAATATCCTCCATAACCAACTCCATGCTATCCCTACCATCCACCTCCACCACAACCACAGCCTCCACCACATACATCTCATATATCCACCCCCACTCAAATACCTGTACCACCATTTTCAAACCCACACCATGAAGTATCTCAGCCCAGTTACAATGTTGAGGTGCAACACTACCAAAAATATCCTCTTGATCTAAATGGTCTGCACCTTATTTCAAAAAATGTATTGCAAAGAAGAGATTTTCTTAATGTCATTGAAGGAAAACATCAAGAAGAAGAAGATCCAAATGAGGATATCAAAATATCAAGGGCTACACTTAATGAAGATCTGACATCAAAATCAAATGTTGAGAAAGTTTCCTCATATTTACCAGCATTTCCTCCATGTGTTCAAGAGAAAAATCAACAAAAAGAGGAAGATTTGAATGTCATAATAGAAGAGGACATCCAAGGTGATCCAACTCAGCAAGTGAACCAGGGAATTCACAACTATATTGACATAGTGTTCCAAACAGTCATTAAGTTGTAGTAGCACACTCTTCTCCAATAGTACTTGATACAATCCCAGTCAAATAAATTCATCTCTCATATTCAGGTACATGTCAAAGCATGTATTCCAAGTGTGCACCTAATTTTATATGTCATCTTGATGTGTACATGGCTCCATTGGAAGTATTCCTATACTTGAAAAAGGTTTTGTTTTCTTCAAGTAGAGTAGGAAAGTGAAAAAAGAAAAAAAAAGGGGGGGGGGAGAGGGAGAATAAAATCTCAAGTGAAAACCTCTTTTGAGGCATCTGAGATTGGCTCACTGATTGAAAACCTCCATGAGGCGGTCATTGGGTTAAATAAAAAATAAAAAATAAAATAAAATATCCTAGGTGACAGCCTCCTTTGAGGTGCCTAAGCAGACCTACTAGTTGAAAACCTCATTGGGCCAGCTAATAGGCCTTACAAAAAGAAAAGAAAAAAAATTGCATTTCTCCATGTATCTCTCTCTAATGAATGCAGGTACTCTCTGAACTTTGCAAGCAGAAAAACAACAAGTTGGCACAAAAAGAAAATTTTGTCAACGCTTTAGTCAAAGGTAGTCATACTTGGACTTCCTCCTCCTGTGCTCAGAAGCTCCAAAAGGACCTCAAGCAGATCGCCACATGCAGCTTCAATATCACCTGCAAAAAAAAATCAATGGTAAGGCTCAGGTATGAAATAATCTAACCCTTTCTTTGAATCTATTTTAGCTTAAGAAAACATTAAAAAGTGTGAGAAGGAAAGTTTTTTATATAGTCAAAATAAGTAGCAGAGCAACCTCAGCCTTATCTAGAAACTAGCCTTACTTTTTCCGCCATGAAGAGGAACAAGACAAAATTAAAAAGGACTTGAGAAAGTGGGTAGTAAGAAGTTCATTATAATGGAAGACAAGGAGTACCAAGGGGTGACCAAGGGTGAACCTAGCTCACAAAAAAAAAGAACTGTGAGTTTATTTTGCATGTAATTAAAAATAAAAATAAAAAAAACTAAGAAAAAGGTGGAACCACCACCTCTTGGCATGCAAAACATATTTTCTTAAGGCATTTGAGGACCTCCATGAAGCACCTATGAGAATAAATGCAATAAGATTAGCTGGAGGAGTAGTGCATGGGCCAATAAATAGAAAATGAAATAAGCCAGCATGTAAGAAGAACCAAAAGGCAGGGAGGATGAATAGGTTGCTCAGAGGATGAGCAACAGTTTCAGTAGGAGGGTGATGATGGGCCTCTAAATTGGACATAAATAGGCCCATCTAACCTTTCTTAATCCCATCTACCTTCCTTATGCACATGAAAAGATATATTAAATCTCTCCTTTTGCACTTAATAATGTTTTCTTACGTTTTAATATTTTCTTACGAAGGTTTAAAGGTAATTGGATATTTGTGCCTAATATTGGTTATTTTTGTAGAATATTGTGAGACTATTTGGTAGATTATGCAAATTTGGAGAAGGAGATAATTTAGGGACTTGCTACCTACCACTGGAAGATCAAGAGTGAAGAATATCAAGAAATTAGGGAGAAATATTAGAGAGATTCAAGGGGGTTGTCCACCCTCAAAGGCAGCGAAACAATCCTCATGAGATCCCATCCAACAATTCAAATTCCAGAGGCAGCCAAGAAACTCAATACCAAGTGCATTCAAGCCATACTTCACTTGGAGTCAAGTGGACTCATTACCTATTTTTAGGGAGCTATTGGTAGCTGCCCTGTAGAATAAATAGAACAAAGCTAGAGCTAGGAAGAGTTAGTCAATGTTAGTCAATTCCAGGGGATTCGATTCCATTCAGAACTTTTTCTGCAAACTATTAGGCTTTTGTTGTTTAAGAGCTTCGAGATGTAATAAGATTTCATTTTTAATGCAATGAGTAGACAGAATCCATTTTACTGATTTAATTCCAAAGAGATGGGCTCGTGGGTTAGGGCCCAACCCATGTGCCTCAGCTTCTCTGTTGTTTTCATTCTTTACTTTCTGTCATTTAGCTAGTTTTATTTCTAATATTTTCATTGTTGTTATAGTTTTCTTCTGTATTCTACTTATCGACATTGTAGAATAGTTGATGAACTCCATAAAATTGTGAGGCAGCCTTCCCCTCTCATCTCTGATAGAGATTGAGGAGGGTATAACTTCTCGCAGACCAAAAATACTTTCTATTTATGATTCGTTACTTCTAAGATTAGAGTAGACTTCAATAACAGTTTCAGTCTTT
The DNA here is from genome assembly GCA_034641835.2 of Pinus albicaulis. Lineage (NCBI taxonomy): Eukaryota > Viridiplantae > Streptophyta > Pinopsida > Pinales > Pinaceae > Pinus > Pinus albicaulis. The sequence goes on from CM076582.1 coordinate 1,127,710,316, forward strand.
CTTCCATTGTTTTTATCATGCAATTCATATGTGTTTCATGCATAAATTAGTAGGGTTGATCATAGGACATATTGTTAAAGCCCCAGAGTAGTTCAATGGCGCCTTCCTTCTTCATTTTCCATCTCTGATTTCATGCATGAGCATTGTTGTTACGCCCTTATTTCCCTGCTTCCTTTCTCTTCTTATCACCTGTCATGCCTTTTTTTTAATTCACAAAACACTTCAAAACATTAAAATTTTGACTTCGCCCTTCCTTCCTCAACCTTCACGCTTATTTCATCTTGGCCATCGCAGTATCCCTTCCCTTTCCTTTGTTGTTCTTCAGCATTTTAGAGATTTTCCCTTTTCATCTTACCTTTCTCTTTCTAACAAAAATATTTGAAAAACATTGGGCTCGATCCCTTTTCTTTTAAAAATACTTACCGTACTTTGTTGACCGCAAATCGTAGTGTTTGGTTTTTCCTTTACAACTTACCACAAATCCGTTGCATCGCAATCGCATGCCGCAACCTTTTTCCCTTTTCGTTAACATTTATCACTCCTAAACCCCAATTGTGAAATATTGAAATCACATTTCTCATCACCTTCCTGAATCATATTTCACATTTTTCACATCGCAATTCACTCGTTCCATCTACTTTTTGTTAAGACTTTCTGCCTCCGAACCCCGATTGTGATATTACCATACTCCTTTGCCACATCACCCATCGCAATCGCTTATCGCACCTTTTTCATTTTTCCTTAAGACTTACCGCACCTTTTTTTCCCCATTGCGATATTGTGACATCGCATATCGCAGATCATAGTTTTTACCACCCCGCAGATCGCTCTTTGCAACCTTTTCCCTTTTTCATTAACACTTACTGCTTTCTTTTTCCGATTGCGATATTGTTATCGCACTTCGCCTCTCTTCCCTGCCACACTTTTCACATTGCATTATTTATCCTATTCCCTTTAATGCTTACAGCTCCAACTACGTGATATCGTGATTGCGATATTGGTCCCACCTCCACATCGAATCTCCACCATCGCATATTTCATGTTATTTCGCTCCAAAGCCTTTTGCACTATAATAAAGTATTATTCCAGTTTAAACCCCCTCTTTCCAAAGCCTCCCACTCCAAATAATTTTTGCGATATTATGCGCTTTAATAAATTCCAAACACCTTTTTCACTCCTCTAAGCCTTGTTTCATGTATTTAAGCCTTCTATGAGCACCTTTAGCCCTTTTTCCTCCGAAATGCAATCAACACTTTTTCAGTTAGAATTAGGTCATGAATATCTCCATGGTTAGAAGCATGGTAGATAGATCATAGGATAAGTAGAGTGTGTTTAGCCATTTGGCCAGCTCAATGCAATTTAATTTAGTTTTTTTTTTGTCATTTCCTTTCTACAATTTAGCTTAGTTTGCTTCTTGTCATTTCTTTTCAGCGATTTAATTTAGTTTCATTTCTCTCATTTCCTTTCTGCAACTTAGTTTAGTTTCATTGAAGTGTGATAGAATTCACTGAGAACCCTTATAAATAGCACCCTTTCGTAAAGTAGAAGAGGATGACATGAATAGAATGCAGTTGCTGTGTATATAGCATTGTCACCTCCAAGTTTGTACGAACCTCGGGTTGCTAAAGTAAAGTAGGGCAGCCCCTCGGAGTTGCAGCACTCTTGGTGCAATAGCACGGCTCACTTGAAATCATATGTATTCTATTTTTCAAAGAAAGGAAACACTTTTCTGAAGTAAAAGATCACAATAGTAAATCCTAATTATGTAGGAAATAAGAATTTTCTATAGTGATCTAGGTTAAGGCATCTACTTGGTGTCTCCACTTCTAAATTTCATCTTCGAGGTTCAAGGGACATTGTAAAAAAATAAATAAGGTGAATCATGAGTTGGATGCAAAGCTGGAAAAATTCTAGAAGAAAATTGATAACTGCTACATGAGTCTTTGTTTTTCTATACGAGACAATCCAGCGAGCAAAAAAATGTGCTAAAGTAAAGGTTTAAAAGAAAAAGAGGCTAAGGAAGGGCCAATAAATGATAATTCACACATGTACAAGTCATCATATCAATAGTGGTAGGGTTTACTCAACAAGATGCATGGTTGTAGGGTTTTTTGTAGTTGCAAAACAGGGGAATCCACAGACACAATGAAGCAATAAATGATGGAAAGTAAATATATAGTAGCAACGAAAGTGAACTAAAATTCATAAACAAGAATTATAATTTATCTATGTCACCACTATCATAATATCATCTAATAATTAGATTTTCTGGAAAGAAATATTATTCATAAGTCATCTAACTAACTATGCATAAAAGAAATATTCATCAATAAACTTTAGAAGTGAAAAAATGCATAATTTGTTATGGTATATAAGGGGTCTTGATAATATAGGGTGGGCCCTAAACTAAGGAAGCTCAAAACCCTAAAGGAGAATCAAAATAATAACTAAAACTAAAGATCATTTCCATTAATAAAAAAGTTTCTTGTACATGGAAAAAGTTACAGAACTATACTAAACATCTCCTAATAGTATTATGATGATTTTCTATAAATTATTCTTACTTCATTCTAGTGGGATAATCAAGCTCTCTATTTGTACAAAATTATTATGGAGAAATGTCTTTTAGGAGCAGACTGCTTTCCCTCCAAAATCCCTAAAAAATTGGATCATGTTTCCTAGGTCACCATGTTGAAGGAGGAAGGAGTTTTATTATTCTAGCAAGCCAAGTTGGATGTAATTTATACCAAGGAGAAGGCCGCATGAATATATCTTGTTGGACCTCCTTGAAATATGTGCAAAATCCTCCTAATATCTTGCATAATAACCATGTTTGGCACATAAAACCTGAAAAATGGCCTTGACCCTCCTAAGTATACATTGAGCTAGGAAAATTTTATGAAGTGTAAAAGGGAATGTTTAATGTAAACTTTATGCACTTAGAAGTGGTTAAATGGGCCTTATATTTTACCTGATTTTGATTCCCATCGTATCCCCCTATTTAAATCATTTATCAACCTTTGAGAAACCTACTCCTCCTCCTTCCTTTGTTTTTCCTCATTCATTTCTTTGATAACCTATTTGACATTACATGCTAAGATAGAGGTGGTTGTCTCTATTGAATGAAAACATACATTCTCTTCAATCTACCACCACTCCTTTGACTCCTCTTCCTGACTCTAATTCTCCTGAATTCCTATCAGTAGGGCTAAATTAAATATAAGTCCAATCCATTGGATACAAATCCTCAGTGTGATCCTCTTATACAAAGGAGTCCTGGAAAGTGCAACTTGTAATATTTCAGGGGAATGATATTCTTTAATTCTCATGCTATGAGGTAGTGTTTTCCATCTCCTTTGGAAATCATGTGATATTTATTCTCTGAAAAACCTAAAATTATCCTCAAAATAGAGGATGGCCTCAACTTTCCTCTATTTTCAAATTTCCACTACTTTATGATCCTCTACTAGGAGTGCATGAGTGGGGGTGAGGATGTATGGATTTCAATGTTCAGGTATAATCAACAGTGGCTCCTTTAGCTCTCCATCCATGGTCCCTTTTACTTCTTCAAATCTAGCCTCCTCATGTCTTAGCCAAGATGTTAGGTCCAATTATTGTGCATCTCCAAAATATGGTTTTGGGTCCCATATGGTCAAATCTAGAATCACAAGGTTATGAAGGTAAAAGTTAGAAAACTTAGCCTTCTCTTATATAATTCATTTTAGGTATATTCAATGAATTCCCTGACTTAATGCATAGGGAAATACCCTTTTTATGCAAACATTTTTATCTAAAACAGGCACCATTGCTCTCTCAAGAATAAGGAGTAGGTATTTGAGATTTTATTGCAATTGACTGCCTATAAAGGGAGGTGTACCATGGTGCCCAAATATATTTCTAATTAAAACCTTAGTTTCCCTCTCATGTAAAAATATTTATGTTTGTTGCAATTGGTTTTTTAGTTGCATGTTTTCTTTCTCCAAGTGCTCCCTTATATTTTCTTCTTCAAACCTTAGGAGTGCCACTACTTCTCTCATTCTCTTCATCTCGCCTTCCATATTATCAGCAACACATTTATATTGGGTGATCCTCTTCCATCGGTGACTCTCAACTTTCTTCTTCTATACTGCGCGAAACAACTATGGTTAGTAGGTTCAAAGGAAGAATTTTTTCTACCTCAATCCAAGAATAAAAGGAGGTGGATATCCTTGGATTTGGTTTCTTTGTTTTCCTTTCAATCTCCTGGAATTTTGTATGCTATTCCTATATAAATGCATCCTATTCCTATAGTTGATCATCTTTCCCCTCTAACTATATTTTCTACCTCATTGCCTCAAGAGGGTTTTGTATTTTTTTATTTGTAGCTCTTTTGCCTTTAATTCCTGCTCCATTACATCTTGAAGCTCTTATTTTTCTATGTTAGGGGTTTATTCAATAGTGATAGAAGTGGGAGAATGAGGTATTGACTTGCCACTATACTATACTCTGGTTCTTTTCCTCCTCCAATTGTAAGAATTATATTATTAGGAACTTTTACTTGTCTTTTGCTTCATGGAAATGCTAAGTGCTGCCAATGTAGATACAATTTCTTTTTTTTTCTTCCAAGAGTTCTTCTCCTTCTCTATATGCTACAAGGCATGTCATCGCCTCTTTTTTATTCCTTTTTGTTGAAATATTCTGTAATTTTTCAAACTATACCTGAGTTTTCTATGATTCTTCCTAAGGTATTTCCAAATTTTTCTAAGTTTCTACCAACTCTGTCATAGGTTCTTCCAATTCTATTTGAGTTTCTTCCAACTCTATTTGAATTTTTTCCAACTCTATTTGAGGCTTTTCTAACTCACCTTGGGCCTCTAAGAATTTCAATATGTCCATGTCAACAAATTATACCAAGGGAATGGGGCACTGAAAATGTTCTAATGCATCCATTAATATTAATATAATTAGGTCGTGATGGGATATGTAATTTTTGCTTACCCTCCACATTGTTTCTCATCTCTTTTAGGGATTGGAGGAGGAAATATGAGACTTGCAACCGCTCAGGAATTGGTAGATCAACTTGAAATCTTAGTTGGTAGAGGAGTCTAAATTAACAAGCACACACTATTATTAGCCTTCCCTCACAAGAAATATAATTAAGAACATGGTAGGTTATTTCATCCCAGGGGTATAGTAATTTTTCCCTTCTAATCCAATTTTTGTCCTCATCTAGCTACCCATTAGGGAGGAAAAATCCTCTCTTTGCATCGATAGCTTCATTCCTTGCTTATTTACTCGAATGTATCCATTTTGGAAGGGTAGTGACCCTACTGATTGAATCTTAATCAATATACATTACCAACTCCCTCACTATAGTGAAGACTTCCTAGTCCTCATGGTGTTGTAATTTTAAGGAAAACTCTAAGGAAACTCCATCATCATATATTGTAAGCTTTTCAAAGAATCACATCCAGTGGAAATTTTCTAAGATGGCCATAACTTCAAGATTATGATGAATATGGGTGTTATCAGTTGGCCCTATTCTATTGAATCACCCTCCCATGGTGTATGGCAAGTTTTGAAGGGGCATATTAGTTTTTTTCATGGGTTTAAGAAGCAAAAATAATTTGCTACATGAATTAGGGTTTCCTATGGAAGTAAGGGATTATTACTTGAAAATAAATGCACAGTCCTCTAGTTAGATTTGAAATTAACTACTTATTCCCCTAATTTAGACCACCCAGTGTGTTCAGAGGGAAAAAATGGAGAGGAAAAACCATTGAATGTTCCTTCATTAATTCAGTCATTGACACAAAAAATATGATGGTTGGAAATTTTAATAGTAGACACGATTCAAAATGTGAATGAAAATGAGGGCTAGAGCTTATACTTACATTTTTTCATGTCATAAAACCTTTTGGCATTATTACTAATGTGTTTTCCTTGATTTCAACCTACTTGTAGCAGGATGTGTATGTGTTGTCCTTGATGTAAACCTGCTTGGTAAATATGTCAACATGATAGGCCAGTATAGGTGCAACATAGAGAATGGAAAAAGTAATGTCAACATGATAGGCTAGTACAGATGTGATAGAGAGAATGGACAAAGGAATATTAGTTCAGAGAAAGAGGAATGATAAAGGTGAAGTTTGGGAAGCATACGAGGGTCCTGTGAACAAAGGTCGTGTACATACGCGGGTATGGTCAATCAAAGTCACATACAATTTCCAAACCATGGTATTCTAAATACCATGGGTATTCACCATGGTATTGGCCCATAGTAATGAGCACGAAAATAAATATTTGATCCCGTCAAAGAATACCATCGTCATTACTAAGGGTTTGACCCAAGGTATTGGCTAAGGCCTAAGCTATAAAAAGGAGATGGAGATCAAAGTTTTAAGTGTGCAAGTATTGGGCTATTGATGAATGGTTTGATATGAATTTGGTGTGCACCAAGTAGCATGAAGATGGATCTGAAATAATAGATCTGAAATGAATACATATTGAATAATTTGTTTATGGTTTTATAGATTTGTGATGGTGATATAATGATGTGTGTCTGTAACAGTGTTTTCCGAGATTTGGGTTCGACAGACGTTGTGTTGTGCAGAGAAGGTATGACTCAGTAATTACATATCTATACACATGTTTTCTTAAGAAATATTGCATACAGATGTGTATCTTCTTCTGGGTAGTTTTTATATTCTGCAGTATGGATAGATCTATACACGGGTTTCAAGCATGAAAGGCACGTACATACACAATAGTTATTCATAATAGACGCGTATATCGGTTATGGTTTCACAGTATGAGTTGTTAATGATGTAAGAACAATTTTGGTATGTTTGTTTTTTTATGTCGATGATGTATATCTAATAACAATCTTTGTTTGATAATACTGGTTGGTTTGAACTGAGTGTGGAATGAAATGTTGAATAGTAATTATGCTGCTATGTGATTATCTGTATGTGGTTCAGATATCTGTGACGGGGTCAATATGTGTTTCAGTGAATATCTCAGTATAGTAGTGATTCATATTTATTTGTCAGTATTTTGAGATATAAACACAGGTCAGCTTAAGGGAAAGCGTGTATATACGAGGGTATGATTCATAACAGTAGCATATATATTTTGACATGTGGTTAATAAAGGTTTGCAATGATAGAATCTGGTTTTTGTGGTGAAAAATATGTGGTCTAATATTCTGACGAAAGGTATATAGTGATATGAGTTTATCTAGTTACTTTGGTTGCTTGAGATTCAATAATTGGTTTATTTAATTATTTTGTGATTTAGTTGGTTCAGTGACTAAGAGATTTGATACAGTGTCGGTTTCAAAAATTTTATTTTATATTATTGGGCTTAAATGATGGTAGTGGGTCCAATCTGAAAATATGATGAAAAGTGGCCTACAGGTTGAATGTGTTGAGTTAGGTGGATCTAGTATGAAATATTATGAATCATGGTCCACAAAGGTGATGAGGGTTGGAGCCTTCAGTAAGGGATTCAAAGCTTCCTTCTAGCGGTAGCTAATAATTATGATCAGGGGTTAGGAGCTCCTTTCTGGTGGGTGCCCGTAAATTAGATTAGGGGGTTGGAACTCCCTTCCAATGGGTGATGGATAACAAGAGAAGGTTGTATCCTTCTACAAGTGGGTGCCTACATACTGGTATGAGTCTGCACTAGTACAATATTGTAAGATGCTTTATATAATAAAATATGCAGACAGATTCGATAGTAATGATGGTTTTCTCCCACATTGGGTCTCGGCCTAAAAATCTTGGTGTTCATGTGTGTTGATGTGATGCTTATGTGTGATGATTTATTATGTTCTTACGACTCATTTTTACTTTTTAATTAATTTCTAATGCAATACTGATGCACCAATTCAAGTTAAACAGATGATGAATTAAATGAAAAGTTAGTTAACAGGATATACGCTACTTGTCTTCCTCACAGTTGCGTACATACGTAGGTTTACTTCATAGCAATAACATACATAAATTATGAATAATAAATTGAAAGGTTCATGTGAGTTTTAAAATATTAATTCACCCCCCCTTCCCCCCAGTATTTTTCCCAACAATTGGTATTAGAGTAGGTGACTTCATTTAAAGATTAACCGCTTGGAGTAGATCAAGGATGATGGGAAAGAAGAATATAGCTTGAAGGAAGGAGTCAGAAATTTTTGGTAATGACAATGATACATCAGGCGTAGATTGACAGTTACAAATGTAAGCAAATATTTAGTTCTGAGATCACCCCGCTTTCTATTAATCAAGAATGAAGAAGATGGTAAAAAATAATTAGCAAGTATGGATTGTTGTTATAATTGTGATCCATTTCCTTACCTATGTAATAATGATTATAGTGAAGATGACAGTGAATCAACTAAACTTGCTCTCATGGGTAAAAGTGAAGTTAATCATTCTAAAGAGAAAACATATTAAAAAATGATGGCCCTAGAAGTATAAGAACAAGGAAAGTCATAAATAATGAACAGTGAAGGTGTGCATGTGCTAAGAAGTGATAATTATAAAGAATGGAAAAAAAATAGGACTTATAATCTAATGAACCTTGATGTTTGGTATCTAGTATTCAATGGCTACACCGAAATTATTCCATCAAACGAGGAAGTGCAAAATAACAATAAGGAATTGAGTAACGTTATTAATTGCATACTTGATTCAGCATTGAACATATTTATGCATTATACAACTGCAAAGCATGTGTGGGATAAGCTACAGGAAACCCATGAAGAAAACCCAAAAGAAATTTTCTCATTGGGAGAACTACCAGGTAATCTTATTTCTAACAATGTGTCAAAAAATGAACATAATCATAAAACAACCTTTGTTATTTTAGATGGAGTTACTGATTCAGAAGAAGATAAGTTAGAAGAAATTTTTGATCTTAGAACAAAACTTGGTCTTTCTTTGAAAAATATCAATAATATTAAAAATATGTTGCAGGCATATGATAGCAAGGATCATAAAAATGTTGTTGTGGAATCTAAACAATATTGTGAAGGTCTTGAAGCTGAGATCATCTCTCTAAGAGCATATCTTGAAAAATTAGAAAAGCGAAATGAAAAACTGCTTCAAGCATTTGAAGAAAAAGAAAATGGGCTGAAGGAAGAGATTCTCGAATTAAAGGAGCAAGTGGGAGAAGGAAGATAAATTGAAGAAGGAATGAAGAAGCGGGATCTAGAAAAGGAAGAGAAATAGCAAAGAATGGAGGTTGAGGTAAACAATCTAAAAGGTAAATTAGAATAAAAGGATAAACATTTGAGATTTCAAGATAGTACTAAGATTCTGGATAATATTCTTAGTAGTCAAAGGTCTCCTGCCATTAAATATGGTCTTGGTTTTCATGGAACTATTAAAGGATAATCTATTTTTCAAGCTAGTGAAAGGAATCTAAAAGGTAACAATGAAAAACCTGAGGTCCTCAATAAGGAGATAAGAATTCAACCTGAACAACAACCAAGTAAAGTGAATCTTAAAAGGAAAACATTTGTTCCTAACTATATAAGTGCTAATCAATTCTCTCCTTTGATCAATAATGTTGAATGATTTATATGTCATAATTATGGACATTTTATAGCCAATTGCAGAAGCAGATTGTTTCAAGCAAGGAATCTTCTCACAAGAATTAAATCAGCTCCCAAGTACTTAGGTTTCTTCGAAGGATATTTTTTTACTTGCAAAATATTTTATCACAAAGCTATTGATTCCAATAGAAGGAATATGAAACAAATATATTATTGTTCTTCTACTCCCTTTTTTGGTCATATACGATGCTATGCTTGTAACAAGTTTGGGAATGTAGCAAAATAATGTAGGAAAAAATCAATGGATCACCACAAACAACATGGAAAGAAATCGTATAATAATATTGATGTCAAAAGGACTAAATAAGATGGATCCACCAACGTTCCTCATAATAAGCAGAAAGAAAAATATCAAATAAGGTGTGGTATTTCTCTCTGCTCGTTTGAAGATGAAGATGAATGATACATAGATAATGGATGTTCTCATCACATGACTGGAGATAAGAGTAATATGGATTCTCTTAGGAAAAACCAAGATGGTAAGGTTATTATTTCAAATAGTGCTCCAGAAAAAGTTCTGGGAAAAGGTAGAGCTAGAATTAATAAACATAGATGAGCAATGAATAATCTATTAGTTCAAGGGCTAAAGCAAAATACTCTAAGTGTAGGTCAAATGGATAATAAATGAAACATAATTGTGTTTACATCAACCAAATGCAAGGTTATACATGAATAAACTGGAAAGGTCATAGAAAGAGGATATAGCAATACAAAAAAATTATACATGTTTAAAGAAATGAATTATTGCAGTAATGAGGAGGAGAGTTCCTCTTCTTCAGATTCAGAGTAAAAGGATATGGATCCCATTGGAGTCCATTATTCTTTAAGTACTATTTCTAATAGTGATTGCAAAAGTAATGTGAGGTATATGACCTCATGAAGAGTAGGTGATGATTTTCAGGTCCTCAGAATTAGTGATGTATGATCTCCAGAGGAAAAATACATATGTTATCTTGATGATGATTCACATGGTTTCTTTGATATTCATGTTGCTTATATTACTGACAGTGCATCTGATGTACTAACTTTGAACATGTACCGACAATACAGGCTCAGGGGGAGTTGTGGTTATGAAAATTCAACATTTTACTTTCTGTGCGTGGATCCTATAAAGGACAGTCACGAATATATGCTAGTTATAATCTAGACAATTGTGTATGTTTCTCAAAGATGAAGAAACAATGGGATGGACTCAAGGAGAGGTTCCGATATGATCCAGAAAGTTACTTTTTTCTTTCTTGTTATGATGTTAGTTGGTTACAATATGTTGATGCTACTTATAATTGGTATTGGTTTATGATGGTTTATGAGTTGTTGCAATATGACATTGTTGCTTTGATGGCTTTACTGATTAATAAAGTTTCTTTGATGACATGACTGATGGATGAATTGATGTGATTATATTTGACAAAGAACAATTGGCACAGGTTCAGGGGGAGCATTTTCTATGCTTATAATAGTGCATTGTTGGCATTATGATTTATTTAGAATTCCTTATTGCATAATGGTGGTCATATATTGTTGATGTTGTTAAATACACATATGTTTCTAAAGTTTTGAATGATGATGTTGTTGAAGTTGTATCATGCTATGTTACTATCATTTTGCATAAATTGCTTATAATTTACGACGATAGAAGATTCTCTTAATTATGCATGAATGACGTGTTTCTTAAGGATTATGGCTCTTCTTATGTGTGGAAAAATAATGTTGATCTTGTTGATATGAGATCAAGGAGATGGGTTTATTTCACAGTCTTATGATTTTTTGATGATTATAAATTCATACACATTGCAGAAAGGGATCTTATGGATAACTACTTGAGTTGAATATTGGTGAAATGTTTTTTGGTGTGATTATTAATATTGTATGAAGGGAGCAAGATAATGATGTTCCTGCAGGTTTCATGAAGACATTTTTATTAATATACTATTGATACATCTGTTGGATAATACTCGGATACATGGCATATTTAGTCACATATTGATGATGTTGAAAAATGATGTTGAACTGCCCTATCTTACTTTATGATGATATGCCCGGTTATCACATAAGTTTTCGATGCATGAAAAGATATTTTTTTGTGCTAAAAAAGATCTATATGTATTTGATGAACATGGATTGAGGCTCTTCCTACTAAGGGAAATAGCAAGTTGACCTTGATGAGGTTAAAGGGATGAGTTCTGTGGAACAATCTTATGTTGTTGATGTTGCATACTTGGTCACAATTTGATGATATTACATAGATTCTTGATGATGTTCATGGTGTTTTTTTTAGATGCTTATGGTACAGATACTATATGGTATATGATGGTTGTTGAAGACTATCTTGGTCTTGATACCTCACTATAGAGGTATTTGGTTATAAATGTCATATCTATCTCTTGATGTAAAGGTCATGTAAAGAACCATAATGTAATAATTGTAAAATTCATCCATTTATGGACTATTGGGGGTCAAGTCAATTATGCATGTAATCCCATTTTGGGCATTTGATGTAATACTGAGTCAAATATGTAACCCCACTCTATTGGGTGGTTGATTTAAGCATGATTCATTTGTGACAGGAAAGGTCATATTTGGTTGACTCATATAATCATGTACTTCATTGAAAATATTCCAGAAGATTTAGCATATGCTTAGGGGGAGCATGGTCAATGCTCATATTCAACAAAATTGGTTCTACATTGATCATATCTATATATGGAGAAAGAATCCTTCATGCAGCATTGGTCGGCCCTTTGCCCTTGATGTCAAATGGGAAGAGTAACTTAGTGTTTGAAAATTGTGTTGCTTAGCTTGATGTGTTTCACAAGTATTTACAAGGTGTGGTGACCATGCGCCAAAGTGGTTTCCATCAAGTCCAAAGGGGGAGATTGTTGGAATTATGACTAATGTGTTTTCTTTTATGGAAATCTACTTGATAAAGGTGTCAACATGATAGGACAGTACAAATGTGACAAAGATAAATAAAAAGGAATTTCAACATGATAGGCCAGTATGGATGTGACAGAGAGAATTGACACGGGAATATTAGTTTAGAGACATAGGTAAACATTTTCCTTGAGTATCCCTACTCCTACGAGGCATGAAAATCAATTTTTTTTTGTATTTTTTTTCAATATTTCTGAAACAACATGAAAAAGGAAAGCATAAAATAATGCTAAAACAAGATTAAAGCATATACTAGACACCTCCCCAGCAACGGCGCCAAAAAGTGGTGAGCCCTGGTATTGCACCAAGAATGTTGCAACTCCCAAAGGCTTCCTTACTTTACTTTATCAACCCGATATTATTACAAACTTGGAGGCGACATTTCTATATACACAACAGATGCATTCTACTCATGTCATCCTCTTCTGAGCTTTACGAAAGGGTGATACTTCTAGGGTTTCTAGGTGAAGTCTGTCACACTTATGAAATTAGGCCTAGGGCTACAAATGATTCAAATCCATGGCACTATCAGTAAGTACAGAACTATACTATAGAAAACAAGTACATCTAACTATTCTGTAATGAAATAAATCTACTTATTAGACTATGATAAGAATTGAAAAGCAACCTAGGCACCTTGCATGAAATACATTGCTGAATTGAAATGGCATAAAGGAAACTAATCTAATCAGACTTTGTTGGGAAACATGGATAAAAATACTCTACTCACCCTATGCTCTATCTATCATTCTTTTATTCATGCAACTATTCATGACCTAACTATGCTTGAAAATGTGTTGTTTTGCAGCTAGGAGAAGAAAGTGCTAAGGTGGCTTATGGCAGGTTTGAACACATGGGGGTAAGGCTTGAAGTGTATGAGTGGTTTTTTCAGGTTTATATGATGGTGATGGTGGTTTCTAGGCTTAAGGAGGGACCCACGGGTGCTATTTCAAGTGTTGTTACAGGTTTCCTGTAGTGCTACAAGCAAGTCCTGAATTTCTATAGGAAACAAGCCAAGAGAAATCCGAGGCCGAAAATAGGGGGAAAAGGGGTAGGGAAGGTGGTGTGAAGGTGGATGAGGATGAGTGGGAGGTGGCCCATACCTTGGCCAAGCTCAGAACCTCTTGGGAGGCTCGTCTTTCACCCTTAGGGTTTTGTCACGATGTAGGGATGGAAAATTCGAAAACAATGTTGATAGTGATTTTAATGAACCGAGAGCTAATGGAAGTGGAGAGATGAAGCTGGAGGTGCTGGTGAAGTTATCCCTGGTTTTGATACATGTAACTACAATAAAACTACATATGCATGCAATAAAAATGGACAAATTCATGATAAGGAAAATGGAAAATATGACTTAAAATTGTAAAGAAAATCTACTATAATCTACAAACAAAGATCTACCACATCATACTAAACATATTCATGGAATCACAACAACTAATCTCATCCATTCCAAGAAATCATAAACTAAGAATAATTTTTGGTCTGTGGGGAAGTTCTACCCTCGTCAAGTTCTATTGACAGAGGTGAGAGGGGGAGGCTTGACTCATAGCTTTATGAAGTTATCACCTATTCTACCACTCATGTAAGCAAACTAAATCTATAGAAAAAGACAAATGGAAGAAAACTAAAACAGTAAATGAAAATACCAATAAACTAGCTAACTATTCATAAGCAAAACTAGATAAATGACATGAAAGTAAATAATGACTACACAAGAGAGGCTAAGGCACATGGATTGGGCCCTAACCCACAAGCCTAGCTCTCTGAAACCAGTTCAGTAAGACAAATTTTGAATACTCATTTCATTTCAAAATATAGTCTCATTACATCAATATAAAAGTCTTGAAAAATTGATTACAAGAGCAAAGAGCCTAATGTCTTTCTCCAAAGTTTAAATCCTAATGAGCTCTTGCTCAACTCTATTTATCCTAAAGAGTAGCTACCAACAACTCCCTAGAAAATAGGTGATCATTCCACTTGACTCCAAGTTAAGTGTGGCTTGAGTGCACTTGATCTTGAGTTTTCTTGGCTACCTTTGAGTTCGAGATGTTGGGGGGAATCTCAAGGATCCCTTAGCTGCCTTTGGGAGATAAGGAGGGTGGACAACTCCCTAGAATCTCTCCTTGCTGTCTACTCTGAGTCTTTATGAAAAAATCTCCACTAAATGCCATATCTTCATGATTTTCCTGCATTTAATATTATGTTAGGTACTCAAATTATGTTAAGCCTCAATCACCATCTACACTAGCATCATAAGACCATAATATAATCAAAATGCAAGAAAAAGAGATTTAATAAGGCAAAAAGGTGACCATTAACCCCTCCAATAATACCTAATGATGGATCTCATCAAGGACATGCCACGTGGGTTGGAATTTACCAACACCTAACTTATCATGGTATTAGTCTTTTACCAAAATGAGATCACCCTTAGAAAAGACACAAGGTCAGACATATTTACCAGATTGGGCCTTAATTCGTTTCTTATGAATTTTTTTATTGACCAAGGCAAGAAGTCGTTTTTCATCGAGATGGTTAAGTTGTAACAAGTGACTTCCTTGGATGAGGTTTCAAGGAGTAATTTTCCAGGTAGTTTAAGAGAATAGATTTCGCACTAGATAGGAAGAACTGACTCAACCCATAAACCATTTGGAATGGATTAAAGCCAGTAGCAGATTCCATGGAGGTTTAGTATGCCCATAAAGAGACAAATAACATAAGGTTCCAGTTATATTTATGTTTTCCTATCATCTGTTGCAACATGGTTTTCAAAGTACGGTTCACAACTTCTATTTGGCCATTAGCTTGAGGATAATATGGCGAGGAATGTTCATGGTGAAAACCCAACTTAGCAGCTATTTCGTCCATCATATGATTCTAAAAGCGTTTACCATGATCAGTTACAATGTGTTTAGGCACACAAAACCTGACAATTATGTGGTTGAAAAAGAATAAAGCTGCAGTATCACCATCATTGAAATGTGTAGGCATGGCCTCGGCCCATTTGGTAAAAAAGTCAACAACAACGATAATATAACAGTGTCCTTGGGCAGAGGGTGGGTTACATTGCATAAAGTCACTGTCCCCATTGGAAAAAAGGTCTGACGATGATAATTGGATGTAATGAGGCAGGATGAGCATGCATATTGTGAGAAAATATTTTATAGGGATGGCACTTCTGGATTGTTGTGATGCAATCTTTAAAGAGTGAAGGCCAAAAGTAACTAGCGCGCAATATTGTTTTAGCAATGGAATGCTCAAAAAAATGACAACCACATGCCCCAGTGTGGAAAAAATTCAAAACATGTTCAACTTCAGCATGGGTAAGACATCAATGTATAATTTTTTCGACACCACGACGGTGAAGAGTATAATCGATAATAAGATAGTGTCAAGACTGATGACGTATGCGCTGATGATCGTCAGGAGACAATTCGGGCCGAAAATGTTGGGTTTGGAGATTAAGAAGAATTTCTTCATACCAAGGATCAAAAGTACTAATGAGGAACAAGGATTTGTCAACAAAAGGAACCATGGCCACAGTTTCCTCATCATTTGGAGGCAATTCAGTAAGAAGCTCAGCAAAGGCTAGGGATTTTTTATATTTAGCAATGGAAAACTCCAAATAAAAATTTTAGGGATGACAAACCATTTAGGTATTTTCCCCTATCTGATTATTCAGCTGAGATGTGTTTCATGGTCATGGGGTTGGAATCAACAATGACCGTAGTCTTTCGCAATAGAATATAATGCCTCAAGTGCTGCAAATACTACTGCGAGGGCCAACTTCTCAACATGGGAATAGCAAAGCTTAGGACTGATCATGTCTTTGCTAAGCATTAGGGGAATTTTGAGGTCTAAAATGGGCCTCCTAAGAAAAATTTACAACTAAAATAAAATTTATAAGAACCAATAGGATTCAAGGTGATGATGTCAAGCATGTGGGATGATTCACCATTTTTGGAGTAAAAAATTAAAAATATTAAAAAATAATAAAATAATAAAACTACTTTTTCAACTCATATTTTGAACTTATCTCCCTAAGTTTTTACTCAAATTTCGAGCAGGAGTACTCGTTGGATGCAAAATTTAATTCCTCATCCAAAGAGTACCCATGTTTCATACTTTCGATGGACCTTTATACACGAAAAATGATAAATACATTAAACAACATGATTGCAATCATGTTTTTCATGTATTTATAATTTTTTATGTAGAAGGGTCCATCGAAAGTATGAAACATAGGTGCTCTTTGGATGAGGAATCAAATTATGCATCCAATGAGTGTTTCCGCTTGAAATTTGAGTAAACTCATAGGGACATAAGTTGAAAATATGAGTTGAAAAAATAGTTTTTTTTCTTTTTTCCCTCTAAAATTTGATGATGTAATCTAATCTTATTTTATTCTTTCCACTATTATTTTATAATTTCCTTAGGAGGCGCATTTTAGACATAAAAATTCCCTAATGGTAATAAATAGGATGTTCATTTCGCATATCATCCTCTTAGATGAAAACCATGCCTAAAGAAGATTCCAAAGCGGCGAGATATAACAAAAAGTATCAGTTGAAGTCAGAAGGGCTTAGCAAAGATTATAACAACAAAGCCTATTTGAGATCATCAAAAGAACATTGGTCTTAATCGTCCCAGATAAAAGACACTCCTTTCTTCAAGAAACGCATGAAGTCGTAGGAAATATGGGCATAGTTGGCAATGAAACGTCACAAAAAGTTGGCTTTTTCTAGAAGTCTTTGAAGCTGGCGGACAATATGAGGAGGAGGCATATTGATAATCACCTCAACCTTGGAAGGATCAACACAAATTAATTCTTGAGAAACGATGAACCCTAACAATCATCCAGATCATACACAAAAGACACATTTATGTGGATTAAGCCAGATTTTTTAAAAACAACATCAGAGAAATGCCTCTCGAAGGTGGGAAGGATGGTCCCCAGGTAGCAAAGAATGAGAAGTAAGATCATCAAGATATACGTCAACGATGTGTTTTATATCATGAAACGCATAAGACATGGTCCAATAGAGAGTAGCCCCAACATTTTTAAGACCAAAAGGAATTTTATTAAGAAAATGTACCCCAAAAACAAATAAAAGAAGTATTGTGTTGGTATCCGATTTAATTTCGATCTAGTTATAGCTAGAGAAGCCATCCTTAAAGGAAAATATAGTGTTACCGACACAGGCATCAAGGACCTGGTCGATAAAGGGTATGGAATATTTATCCTTGGCACAAGCCAGATTCAGATCACGATAATCAACACAGACTCGAATAGTTCCTTGTTTTTTATCAACTAGAACAGGGTTAGAAACCCATTCTGTCAAATGTATGGGATAGATAAAACCAACATCAAGAAGTTTTTCAACCTCAACTTTAGTAGATTCTCATTTACGCGACTTAACCAGCCGAAGATTTTTTCGAACAGGTTTGAATCTAGGATATGTATTGATTTCATGTTGTACAATATGTGGATCGATGCGAGGCATTTCTTCGTAAGACCATGTAAAAACATCACAGAATTATCTGAAAAATTAGGTATAAACGGAAATCTCAAAGGGTGTGAAATCAACCCTAATCAAGATATTTTCCAAGAAACTTGGTTTCATGGCAATATTGATTTGAATTGTAGCAGAAATGTTAGCTAGATTCTCTTCCGAACAAATGGAAAAAATCCATTGAAAAGTCGAGGAAGGACTTGCAATGCCAGAGGAATCCAGGATTTGATTAGACTGATCCAAATCCTCAACGTTTGGGAGAAACAAAGAACGATGATGAAGAGGTCCCCAAGGATGGTCAGAGATAGACATGACTTCTCAAATAGCTTCATCAGACGGTAATGGGAAGTAGAGAAATTCATAAGAGGAAGGATGGTCAATAGCCCAGGAAGGTGAAAAGAAATTTTCAAGTGGTACCAAGATGGCATCACGAGACTCGTCAAATGAGGACGCTAGTTGGATATCCTGATAGGAAAGATCCATTGGGGTTAAAGGCATGGACACACCATATTGATCGATCTCAAATTTAGCAAGCACCACTGAAGGATCATCGAGAATTTGGGGTCCACAGGCACGTGAAGAGATCATATGATAGCATTAAATGATAGGAGATGGAGGAGTGTTGGGTGAAGTAAGTTGAGGAAAAACTCCCATAAGAGTGGAACTTTTAAAAATTTCAGCACCGACATTCTGAAATTGACCAAGGTGGTTTCCCACAAGTGGGACAATGTTCCCTGTAGTGGAAATTTGAGTCGACGACACACAATAGTCAAGCTGATCAAGGGTGATGATTTTTCCTTCATGAGGAAAGCAAGGGACACAAAATACGGATGAGACTACGTCGTTCATGGCATAAAACCAACTACATCCAATGATTAGGTTGTAATATAATGAGGCATCGACAACTTCGACATCAACATATACCACTTTTCCACCTAAATCGATGGAAAAGTGTGGAAGTACCCCCTTAGGAACATAATTATGACTGTCAAAGGCTTCGAGAGTAGTATTGGACGTGGCGAGTGTCAGAGAGCCAAGAGCTTTCCGACAGGAAATCAACATAACACATGTGGAAGAGCCCTCATCCACTAGAGTGTGATGGATATTATTTTGGAATATACATACGTAATCTGGAAAGAAAACTGATGGGAAAGACAAGGAGAAGCTTTCTTGGCATTAAAAGTGATGATACCAGAGTCAGATAAATAAAATCCACCAATGAAAGACAACAAGTCCTTGCACTATTGAGGACAACTTTTTAATACCTCCAAGGCGGACATGGCACAAGGCACCTAGGAAATATCTTCAACAATATTATAATGTTGAGTAGCCCTGGCAGAAGGATTTTGTGGCATCCTACGGAGAACACCCTTGGGGGGGCGATAGATATGTTCCAGAGGCTTATCCAAAGTGAGAGGTCCAGTAAAACTAGGTGGAGCTGGTGAGTTCTTAGAATGAGAACTCGACTCAGGTACATCATAATACTTAGTGTCCGTAGTCACGTTGACATCTTCCTTACACATAAAGACAGATGAGCTGTGAGGGGGATGAGAAGAGGACCCCTTGTTGCCCCCTTGTAGAGGTAAAGAAGGTTGAGCAACCATTTGTTGTTGGGGTTGTGTAGGGAATGGGTGATTTAAAAAAATAGGGTATTGAGTAGATTGTGGTGAAAGAAGACTATGGACTTCATCCATTCGAGGACACTCATGAGTAAGGTGATCTCCTTGAAAATTTTTACAAGGGAACTTGAACTTACAACGACGCTCACTGGTGCCCCCTCCCTGACTCTGAGGATTGGGTGTAGACTCCTGGTTAGTTTGGTTTTATTGTTTATTTCTTTTTTTATTCTTGGTTTTCTTACCACTAGATTGAGAGTTATTCTTCGGTCGAGTGAACTTCAAGATAAGAACAGCAGTGGAATACTCAAGAATGGGTGCTTTAGCAAAGCCAAATGGACTTGTTAGGGCTTGAGATGTAATAATAAATTTCCCAAGGTCGGAGCAATTCATGGGATCAGAAATGGACCTAATCACACCATCGGCGTGTGGGCCGGGAACTTGTTTAGGTGGGTCAATGGAAGGCCTATGGGCGTTAGGGAAACACAACATACAACATACTCGACTATGAATATATGAGATCCAACTGTTGGGAAGCTAAAATGGCTTGCTCCTTAGTAACGGCTCGAAACATAGACACATCCTTAAAAATTTGTGGTCAGAAAGATCTAATGAACCATTTATGTAAAATTTCGTTGGGTAACTTGGTTCTCACTAACCTCTTGCGATGAACCCACTCATGAATGTGATCAGAAATAAGTGTGGCATCATCTTGTTTAAATTTGGAAAAAATGTCAGAGTCGAGATCATACCGAGTAGGCAACTAGAAATGTGTCAAGAAGGTTTGAGCTAAAGAAGAAAATTCACCACAGAATGTAGTGTCTAGCTCGATTTACCACTGGGGGGCATCCCCGATTAAAATTCATTGGAACAAGCAAAGTTTAACAGAATCAGTCCCCAACTAATTAGATGAGCACCATAAATGGTAGGTGGTGATGTGAGGGGATGGATTATCCCCAGGCTTCCCTTCAAACTTGGGAATATCATATGGTAACTTGGCGGGCATAGTTGGCCACCAGGGATCATGATGAATGGGATCATTAGTCAATTTAGCTAATTTCGGTAAATCGAGAGAGGATAGAAACATATTATGAATTTGAATAAATGGGTCATAAGTAGGAGAATCCCCTAACCAACCTTGTGGCCCCCCCATATATGGATTAGATGGATGAACTTGCTGGTGGAGAAAAGGGCTTTCCCCAACAAAAGGCTATTGCAGGCCAGGATAACTTGTAGATGGATGTTTCTTCCTAGGGTATAAACATTTGGAGAGAAATAGACCCCCAAGATCATGACTGCTAATGGGGTTGTATGCAGGGTGAAAAGAAGGACCACTCTACACAGTAGGACCGACATAAGGAGAATGACCTAGGTGGGGCCTGGTACTAGCAGCGGGGTTGCCCCCAGGTAAACTACCCTCCCGATCAAGCGTTGTTAGTTGGTGTCCCTCCAAACCTTCTGGTAGCATACCCAATATTTATGCATACTAGAAGCTACAATTCCTCCAAGATGACTAGGGATAACTGGAAATCCACCCCACATATTCTTAGAAGTAACCACGCCTAACGAAGGAACAAGAATGGTTGGTTGGGAAAAGGTTGGTGAATAAATTCCTGGACCTATCAACTGACTAGGTTTGGGTACCATAGTCGGCATAGGGGATGGTGTGGACATGGAAACATTTGGGAAACTAGTGGGAGCCATAGAAGATACTAGTGGAATGCCTCAGGAAGAAGTGAGAGGGGTAGACGGAGGAGTGGGAACAACCACACTAAGAGGTGGAAATGTTGACATGGCAGTTGAGACTGCTGATGCAGATGATAATGAAGCCTCAGAATCCACCATAGGGTAAATGGTAGATAAAGGCACGTAAGTGTAGGTCAGTGTAGAACTGTCTGGGTTCAGTAATAGTAAGGTAGGCCCTAAAGTATCAGTCAAAGGTGGGTTGGCTAGAGCATTAGAGTTAGCCGCAAAAGTCTCAATAAACACTAGATCACTATCAGTGGAACTAGACACAGATTCCATCACTATGTGATGGTACAAATCTCAAGCGCCGACAGGCACTCTCCGAGCAGGAGAAATGAGTCCAATTCATTCGGGAAGTAAACCTTGAAGATGATGTGACCGTCAATGAACAAATTCAGTCGGGGTGATAGTAATTAAAACGAAATTATGTTAGTATAAAACAACCTAAGGCCAAAACCACAAACTTGGACCAAACAACACACTCTAGAAACGTCCTAAAAGATAGCATATGCAAACATAATACAAAGAATCTAGCAGTGAAACAATTATACTAACAACTTGCTTCACAGCCCTTTTAGCTGCGAACTCCACAAAAGTGCCCCCACAATATGTGGAACACCCCCCGAGAGGACTGAGAGAGTATGATTAATATATGTCCCAGGTACATAGAAGATGACCTCGACCTTGCACTTGTGTATGAACCCTAGAAAGAAATGCCACTATGGTCACCACATACAATAACACGACCTTGGGGGGCAGTCGCAGGACAAATAAACACGCAAGGGCAGGAAAATTAACACTAAAAAGGAGCCAAGACCAAAACCCCCTTGAGATTTACCTCCCAAGTGGTCCCCAAGTGATAAAACGTCATTTGTATGTGTTCCAATTCCACTATATCGTGCCACTCGAAATTAAGAAAAATGGGTCATCTCACCCCGTGTAGCTCAAGTGTGACCTCGTGCTTAACCCTTTTGTGAGGATGGCTTCCCATACCACACTACTGCAAATGTATTTTAATTCCTACTGCAAGCTGCTAAGTTTTTTTTGGTCTTGAAGCGGTTAACTCACACTCCTATCTGCAAGACCCTAGCCTGAGCTAGTCTCAGTGTACTACCAGAAAAAATAAAAGACGAATCTAGTTAATTTTACTATCACGTTAATTTTGGTGGTTGTTGTTTACACAAGTAGGAAGTGGCATGAAACTGAGATGGTGTGAAAGAATCTTAGTTAGTCACCCTAATGCAACTATATGCAATTTTCGTTTTCAATTCGATGAATGCTAGCTACGAGAGGATAAGATTTTTCCAAAACACACTAATGCCTACTATGATGCATGTGTCACTAAATCTTCCTCATTGCAAATATCCCAATAATTCTGCGTTAATGACCCAAAAAACAATCCAAAAATGAAACCGAGAAAGAGATCAAAGCAAGTCTCCCAAGAAAGAACGCAAAGCACTCAAAAAGCGAAACAACTAGGGAAACAAATCCCAATTAAAGACACTCAAAGAAATCAAAATGAAAGCCAAAGTGAAAGAAAAAGAAGGCAATGTCAATCAAGCTAGGGTTGCAGCACAATGGCTTAACGAGGGCCGATATTCTACAAAGGACTAAACTGAACCCTAGAGGCAAAGAGGCCTAAACAAGATCTTAATGAAAGAGAAACAATATGAAAAGACACTTTCGAAAGAACTTGATTAGATGACATCTGCAAAACCGGTCACAACATCGTCGTTTGTGACACTAAAAACAAAAAAGTCAAAGAGATCACTCAACAAGAAGGAATGAAAATGAGAAGAAACCCGAAAATCTGAAGTAAAAATGTAAATAAGGTCTAAACAATTTTTGAATACATCAAACCAAAATTGATGATGAAGTCAAGATACAAAACTCAAAACTCAATCCAAGGCACCCAATGAAAAGTCAAGAAGCAAGTCAAGCACAAATGCATAAGGGAAGACCTTGAACAAACTAACCAAAGTAGATCAGATTAGATACATATGACGGTTGATCAGCTACAACAATGATAGATCCAAATATGTTTTCAATAGATCAGAAAGCAATAAAAATCTTGATTCCTAATGAAAGAGAAGAAGTCCTCTAAAGAGGCACTTAACTAATCCAAAGAATAACTGATGAACAAGACAGATCTGGATTAGATCCAATAGGTACACAGGAAGCCCAAACTATATAAATGCATACATGGAAGTTTCAAACTGAAGGAAATGGATTTTTAGGGGAAAAAAGCCTGAGCCACAGGCACAGAACTTCCTGTAAAGGCCTAGCCGTGGGAAGAGGCTTGCCATCCAGTGACTAATAGGTCCCAAACTGCTAGCACAGGCTTACAAGGTCATGGATAGGGTTAAAAACTCAATATTCCTTATTTGCTTGCACAATGTCCAACATGAAATAAAATAACAAAGGTAATAAACCTTGAAAATAGTTTAAAATAGTCGGAAAAATTCAAGGAAACTCAACAAATAAAAAACAAGAGGATTCGATCAGGATTAGAGGAAAATAAAACACTAAAGCGAGTATGCTCTCATTGAAAGCATCAATTCTGTTGCAATGGAAATCGCAAGGAGCTATTGCTCTGTGATCTAGTGTCAGAATAGATCACCAGACAGAGACAAGACTAAGAAGACATAATATATCCCAATCCCATATGATCATCAAGAAACATGAAATCGAGTTTACACTATGAGGAAGATAAATGGTACCTTTCCTCCTCACATATTGGGGATAGATCTTGAGTTCATAACAGAATCATCGTGCTCCACTTAAGCAATCTTCTTCATCCACTCATGATCTTAACACCTGCACACAATAAAAAACGCTCATGGACGACAAGAGATCTTCCTCAGGAGATCGTAAGATAAACATCGCTATAAACCAATCACAAGTTTTTCTGAAACGTGATTATATAAGGGAGAGAACATAGCACTTCATTAATCACATAAAAATGATGCAACGATTTATACCTTTGCTTTCGCATCTCCTCTTCGCAATCTGATAGAGTTTCCCCACTATAACCAAGAGATGAGCATAAGGAGAACTCCCATAAGACTAAGACCTCACAAGCTCTCTATCTAGCAGCAAAATGGCAGCATATGATCAAGATATCAACTCTCCAGCAGTAGTATAACTCTCCAAAAACTAGCCTGGCCCCTTAAAATTATCAAGTGTAAATAGGTAGAAGATAGGTCCTAGGAGGATGAATGTGGGTGCATAGGACAACAATAAGTTACAAAAGCTTGTAACTGATGAGTCTTGGACAACTCGAATAGGTGAGCAATAAAACTAATCTCCTAGGTACTAAGTCATTCTGGAACATTCCCTTGGTTGCAGGCACATAAAGGGAAAAATAGGGCCTTAGTCGCAGACACAAGAGGGCCTAGTAACAGCTATAGGCCTTTGGCCGTGAACACAAGCCTCCTTGCCTGCGGCTAAGGGTCAAACTAGCTCAAAAGGTCACCCTTGTCTGAAAAAACTCATATGGCTATGAGGGCTAAGGTCACTAATGCAAGGGTAGAAAAATAGGCTAATAACACCCTATTTGGCATAAATATTCTAGTCCTAGCAATAGAACCATTTTTTGGCACATGAGGGCAACCCAGGGTTCGAAATTAAGCCAAAAATATCCACTTAGACACCAACATGTTGAACACTTGGGAGTAGGTGAGGTCTCACCCAAGGTATATTAATGGGTACAAAACTAACTCCAATACAAAAAAGGGAAACAAATTTCATCCCTACATAGGCACTTTCATTAACATTATGTTCAACTTCAACATATCGATTCATGACGTTCGCCAAGGACTCTTAGCCAAAACTCTGCCATTTGTTCATTCACCCATTGATACCAAAGTGCAGTACAACAAAACCATGAGAAACTAGCATAGAATCTCTACAACTTTACACTAACTACAAATAATTGGAATACACATTACAAAAGGGATTATACACTTGAATGAAAGAACTAAGAACATCATTTCCCATCTTATATTATTTAGCCAACACCATTACAATTAACATAATACATGTGCAGTAAGGTCCTAAAGAGACTAAGCATTAAAAAACACAATATTGAGTTGAACACAATATAAAAAGAACTCTCATTAAGGTAACAACAAAGTAACAATAGTACAATAACCGCATAACGAAAATAGTAGTAGAACGAAGCAACACTAGAGTGGAACTAATAGTCATTCCAAACCATCTACAGTTGGCAACATCTCTTCATATAATTTTAAGTCTTGAACAACATAATACCAAGAATCTTAGGCCAAAACACCTAGCTAGATCACCCTGATGAGATATCCTTGTGCATGCTAAGCCACAATGAATTACTTGACCATACAAATTTAAATTACACCTACGGCCCACAACTAATCAGGTGACACAATCGGAAAGTGTGATATCGACCACCAAATCTTTTCGTTATGTTTTGGTCTTCACAACTTCCGTCATTAATTTGCACAATCTATCAGACATTTGTGCTGTTTGCTACCCATTGTTGCTTGTAATATTCCTTATTTCCTCCTTATCATGCAGTTTTCCCATAACCAAAATTTTGTCCTTTTTCCTCATTGGCCCCAATAGTTTGCCATTGTTAGCTATGATAGACCAATTTTGGTTATGTTTGACTATGGTTGAGTATATTTAACTTTGACTAGCTATGGTTGATTATGTGTGCCTATGTTTAGCTATAATTGACTTCAATAAGGTATGTTTTACCAAGGTTGAATTTGGATGATCATGGTTGACTATAAATGACAATGTTAACCAATTATAGGTCATGGATGGAAATAGTTTCAACTATATTTGATTATGGTTGACTATGCGTGAAATGTTGATTATGTATAACCATTTTAATTATGATCATATTTAATATGATTACCTTTAATTAACTATGATTAATTGTAGTTGATCAAATTAAACATAATTAAATCACATTTCAACATTAAAAAGTTGATAACAACTATTTTATAATAATTAGAAAATAAACCATATATATTGAATTAAGTTATAAAATGTGATATCATATTTTTGAAAAATAAAAATATGATCATTACCTTTAATATGATCATGTTTATATAAACACCAACCATTTGACCAAATTTCATGAAATAGCGAAAATACCTCCATCTTAAACGAAAAAAAACTTATATAAAAAAGATATGCGTCCTTCTCCAATCATATTAAATATCGTATTTTATTTAGAGTTAGAGATCTAATACAAATGTTCTCCCTAACCTTGGTAGAGAATGACACGAAAGTGCTTAGATGTAATATGCATAACAATCCAATCATATTAAATATCATATTTTATTTAGAGATCTAATATAAATGTTGTCCGTAACCTTAATTGAGAATGACTCGAAAGTGATTAGATGTAATATGCTGCCAAGTTGCCAACGATTTCCTCTCGTATACGTCACTTTTAACTTTACGCCATCTCATCCATGTCCACGTTTCAACATTAACCAGCGTGGCTGTACCGCACAGGCCTCGCCTAAGCGAGCTTTATTTCAGCTGCCATAGGCCCATTAATGCGCTCAGGCAGGAAATGCTCGCCATCGAATTAAAACAGTAAATCATCCTGCGGCGGGCATTTCCTGCCTGGGCGCATTAATGGGCCTATGGCCGCTGAAATAAGGCTCGCCCTCGCCTAATGGCCCAGGCTCGCCAATTTTAACGAATATTCTACTCGTATTGTTTATACAACTTGCAGCACCTCGTGCGTTGGCCTCGGCCGAGTTTTCAGGTAAATTATCGTGTCTTTCTAATCGTTACGCTACTTCCGCACACCCTATTATTTTAAAATTCAAAAACACGTGCGCCATCAGCCAAAGTCAAATCTGAAGATCTTACCCAAACTCTGCTGCAATATAGGTATGTCACCCACAGTTTTTATAATACTGACATGATTCTCATCCAACGGCTCATTTTCAAGCGCTCTGGCATTACCAAAATCTTTGGGCTCAAAAGGTTGGCAAAAGGTTTGCAATACTATGTGGATGGAATAGTTAGGAGTGGTTTAAGTGTGATTTTTTTTTGATATTTGTAATTTTTGGATAGGAAGTAGAAAAAATTATGATGAAATTTTGATTTGTGTTATTAAATTGCATACAAAATTCACCATTATTAAACTGGTAATTTCAATAAATCGTTAAAAAAAACAAAAAAACAAAACAACCTTTAAAATTTTTTTTGACAAATTAAATCCTATTATTAAAAAAAAACACTTTTAAAAAAATCACATCATCTGTACTGGACAACTTGGCTAGTTATACAGCCAATAGAGTTACGAGGGATTCCAAGGTGCTGATCCAAGTCAAATTTGATCGACCGCCTCCCCGTGGATTTAGTGCACTGCCACGCACTCGAGAAGGATTCCACCTCACGTTACATATTCCCACGAGGAGCAAGGGCCCCTGAGCCTTCATTGCTTTCGTCCACAAAACGCGTTTCGCTGGGCTTATAAAACGCCCCCTGTCACAGAAGGAGAGCACTCGAAGATCTCTTTTCTCTTCGTCGACCCCAATTATTTCGTGCCTGATCGAAAATGTTTTGCTCATCGCAGCTCCAACGCAGTTTCTTTATTATCACCACCACTGCTGCCATTATATTGGCAAGTCTGACTCTGAATTGCAGTGGCTCGTCCACTACTGCTACTGGACCGCCGCAATGTAGCAGAGGAGACCTGAGGGCGCTGCTGCGCTTCAAGGCCGGAATTATCGAGGACACCTCCGGGCGTTTGAAATCATGGAACGGCACCAACTGCTGCGAGTGGCAGGAAGTATCCTGCAATAATCAAACTGGGCGAGTTGTGGGGCTTCTGCTGCCGGGGCTCATATCCGGTGACGACTCAATAGCTGATACCCAGATGAAGGGCACAATCTCGGAGTCCTTGGGAGATCTGCAGTTTCTCGAAATTTTGAACCTGGAGGACTTGAAAGAAATCACCGGTTACATTCCCTCGTCACTCGGGAATCTCCACCGATTGAAGAAGCTGATTCTCGACAGTAATAAGCTCAACGGTTCTATCCCTCGGTCTCTTGGAAACCTCCACAATCTGGAAGAATTGTACCTATCGCAGAACGGGCTCAACGGAAGCATTCCCGACATATTTGGAGGTCTCAGGAAACTTCGCATTCTGGATCTCTTCACCAACCAGTTCACGGGTCGGATTCCCACCTCTATAACCGGTCTCCGCAACCTCACTACTCTCGATCTCCATGGCAACCTCCTCAGTGGCTCCATGCCTCTGTCTCTGGGAGAATTGCGTTTTCTGCAGACGTTGGACATGTCTGACAATAAGCTCACTGGAAGCATACCGGATTCTATTGGTATGTTAACCAATTTGTCCATCTTGTACCTCTTTAGCAATAAACTCAGCGGCAGCATCCCGTCCTCAATTGGGAATATGAGGTCTCTGGGATTTCTTCGTCTCGAGCAAAATGAATTGAGCGGAGTTCTGCCATCTTCAATGGGAGCTCTGGTCAGTCTGCAGCGAGTTTATATGTCGAATAACATGATCAGCGGCTCCATTCCTGCTGCGTGGGGTAATCTTTCAAGCCTTACAGACCTCTACCTTACTGGTAACAGGTTGTCGGGTTCGATCCCCAAGTCTATAGGGGAGCTTTCCAAGCTTCAGTTTCTTGATCTCTCTCACAACTATCTCTCAGGCAGCCTTCCGAAAGAATTATCAGAGCTTTCTGATCTGCAAAACTTGGATGTTTCATTCAATAATTTCAGGTTTGTGACTGTGCCCACAGTAATATTCAACCTCACTGGATTGCTTCAGCTCTCTCTCGCTGATTGTGGTATTGAGGGTGGAATTCCTAAAGGATTGTCGACGATGCCAAATGGTCTTAGCACGCTTGACTTGTCGATTAACAGCCTCACGGGTACCATACCGCCATGGGTGGGTAACATGACAGGGTTATACTCTCTCAACTTGTCAAACAACGCACTGACGTCAACTCTTCCAGAGGAGATGCGTAGCATGAGCAATCTGGGCGTTCTGGACCTCCATTCAAATTACCTAACGGGGCCCATAACTCCCGCATTCTCTATGCAGAGTCCGTTTCCAAGTGGGCTTTTAGAGACTGTGGACTTGTCCCACAACAAATTCACTGGCTCGATAGCCTCGAGCGTGGGCAATCAGAACGGTATGCAACAGCTGGTTCTGTCGTACAATTCACTGAGCGGAGCAATACCCAGTACGTTGGGGAGTTTGGCACAATTGCAGACTCTGGAGCTGAATGAAAATCACTTTAGCGGCAGAATACCCAATGCGTTTGTGAACCTCACGTCTCTGTTGCAACTGAACCTGTCGCATAATTCCTTGTCAGGAATGATTCCGGTTGGGGGGCTGCTTCAGAAGTTTCCAATTTCTTCATACTCTGGTAACAGAGGGCTCTGTGGAAATCCTCTTCCTGCTTGCTGATCCATGAATATTCTTCAACAATCCGAGACTTTGGAACCATGCCAGGTTGCTCGTGTATTTTTGTTTTCTAGAGAAGTGATGGTTGTTCCTTTCGTTCCTTTATTTCTGGACTTTCAATAAAGGGCAGAATTCAAGCATGCCATGTAGAATTCGATAATGCTCTGTTATGCTTTCTTCAAATCTGATATACCAAGTCTACCATTATACTATAGCTGCACTTGGTACAGTTAATCGGATTTGTAATAATATCGGTTTTTTTCATTTTAATAAGTTCAGTAAAATTTTAAGTAGCGACAGTTTTGTTGGATTAATCGATTTCACTGCTTAGAATGCATGTCTTAAAACATGGTAAGAGATTTTCTTATGTGTAGTTTGTGTATAAAATATGTTTTTTAAGTGTAAATTGTTTTTTGAACAGTCAAATTTATGAGTAGTGAGTAGTTATTTTTGGTTGTCATTTACTTAAGTTGACTTATTCTCATTATTTAAGTAAAATCACGCTAAACCATTCCACTTGGAATGACTCTGTTAGTCATCAATGAGGAGCAGTTTTTCATTCCTACACATCGATCTTGATTTTAGAACTTTAAACTAATAAAAAAAATCTGAACAAATTTTTTTTAAGACATTCTCCAAACCCATTTCAATGTAAAGTTGATTATTAAAAATTTAAATTTAAAAGATTCATAGACTTTTCAATAAAAAAAATTATTATTAAAGTATTTTTTTATAAAGCGACACAAGTTAAGATCTGAACTACATATAAAATCAAATCAATCCATGGGATGGGATGAGCAAACTCACGACGAATCGGATTCGGAGACACTTGACCCTTTACAGGTTCAGATCCCGGAGACTTTTAATATTCTGTATGTAAAGTTCTGGCAAAAATATTTCAGAGCAATGGCAAAAATATTTTGAGAAAAATATTTCACTGTGCTTAATTAGGAGGGTCGAAAGCGCAGCCACCTCATCTATCATTTTTTTTTTTAATACACGCTGTAAAGGTTCTGGGTAAGATCTTTGAGTCAGGTCAAGCGTTAAGGCTTAGATCTTGTCAGAGACAGCTATTGCTTGCTTCTTGTTTCTATCGTTCCTTCCAGGGTGGCAGCCAAGAACCAGAGGTTATAGCAGCAGCTGCAACAACTCAAATCCAGAATAACTCACCCAGATTCAGTTACTTCTACTTTTTTTCTTTCTTCTCCAAATGGTAATAAAATCCGTAAAGCTCACTCGAATTTTCACCCATTTTTCTACAGAAAAGTTGAAACCTTCATCATTTTTCTGTGAGCGGCATCGAAATTCTTGGTCAAACTCTACATTATCGGTCAAGAGCTACTCCTAAAGCCATTGCAAGATTATATTTTCATTGAGCCAGGTTCATATGAATTTATATTAGATCAATTTGATTCTTAGATGTTGTCCTCGAGATTGTGAAAAGTGCAGTGAGTTTCTCGAAAACTCCCACTATGATCAGCATCTTCAACTAGCACCTACCATCATTTTTTTTCATAAGCCAAAAAAAAAAAAATTGCTATTTCATTATAAATTAAAAACTACAATCCCTTGGTTAGATGCATGAATAACATATATACTTAGTTAAACTAATTTAGCTTAATGCATGAATAACATATATACTTAGTTCAACTAATTTAGCTTAGATGTATGAATAACATATATATTTAGTTCAACTAATTACATAGAAACTTTTATCTCAACATAGGAAGAGTAGAATAAAAAAAAATCAAAAGAAAATTCAGATACTAAAACATCATTACAAAAATTTGAGATAGAAATTACTCCATCATCTAAAAATAATGCTTGCTTTGACAACATGTCTGCTATGAAATTATTCTCCTTGAAGGCAGGCAACACATGTCATTGAACTGCTCCGGTAGTTAGCGAATCTTCCTCTACCATGCCTCTAAATGAAGAATTGTCAAATCAACCTTCCAATTAAAGCAATCCACTAAAAATTTAGAGTCCCCTGCCAACTTGAAATTTCTCGCCTGTTTCCACAAGGCAATGTGAAAGACTACCCACATAGCCAGCACTTCAGCAACAAAAGCATTTAAACATCACATTTTCTAGGAAGAAAAATACAACTCTTGCTCCACACCTCTGCCTTTCACTTGCACCTCAAATAATCCACATACCTCACCATCAAATATCTCCAAAGTTTTTGTATCCATTTTCTATTTGAATTTCAATGGATTTACCCATTTAATAAAAGAATCCCTTATGCTATGAGCACTTAAACTAGAAAATATTGTAGTATTTTGAAAATGAGCTTTATTCCTTCCTAGCCAAACTCCCCATAACACAAAGATTGGAAGGAAATTGAATGAGGAATTCTTATATCTATGAGTCTAAATCCACAAGCATTCTTCCACAAATTCACATATCCATCCTACTTTTAAGTTAAAACAAGACATTACAAGTTTCCACATAGAAATAACAAAGTGGTAAAAAACACTGAATATGTTTAATGGATTCCCCTTCGATTCAACACAAGGTACATTTTCCTGGTCACTCTCGTCCTTTTTTTGCTAACACATCCCAAGTAGTAACTTTTCGTTCAATAAGAATCCATAAAAAAGACGACATTTTAAAAAACCTCGTCCCTTACACACCACATTATACCACCACTTATGGACACAAAGTGAATCTTCATGAATTAGTGTTTCATATCCCATCCTCGTTGTGATATCAACCCTTTACTTATTTTTGATCCACACAATACTATCAATTTTATCTATGTTAATTACTATACGAGCTCTTCTAAGAGAATGCAAATATAGGTTCCATTATTCTTTGTGAATATCTTAAATTTTGAGCCCTTACACTGAAGCACACTCTTGATTGTATACTCCGACATTTCCTCTTCTTTCCACATCTTCTAAGTGTGTAATACCCGCATAGTTTAGGTGCAAGACTAAAATATCATACAAATTATAATTAGCAACACATCCCACCCACAAATCAAGACCAATTAAAACATTTACACCATTCTCCACCTTCCACATGAACCCTTTCTCCATCACATTAATTCCACTTACCATATTTTGTTGATTTTTTGTAGCAATGGGAGGTATTCAAGTCAATCCTAGACAGACAAGTCAACCCAAAAATAAGTCAAGTCGGTCAGCTAGTGAAGGGACATGTCCCTTAGGCTTTCATACCCCTTGTACATGTATAAATAAGTCATTATGATGTCTCATTTCAATACTAGATGAGAGCAACTCCTTCTCTCTTTTCATCACTGAGTTTGACCAACATTCTTGAGTCCACACGTGTGAGAAATAAACTAAGTTTGGCCATAGCTAATTGAATGAAATTGACCAAGCTTGGACACAAAGGTTTGACCGGATTTGACTGCAGGGCATTGACCAAATCTGGTCGCAGGTAAACTACAGGTTTGATCCCAGACTGCAGGTCATTGACAATAGGTTGTTCACTACAAGGATAAACTTAATCGCAGGAAAAAATATAACAAGAGTTGAATTTTCACTTGTTTTGACCAGTGTTGACCAATTGTTGAATTTGACTTGACTGGTATTTTGACTTGTATATTGGCATAGATTTCTAGAGAAAACCTTGATTTGTAAAACTCGTTGAAGAATAATTTCTCCTAAGAAAATATGTTGGGTTTTCTCCCAAGGTTGGGTTTCCCCAGGTAGAAATATTGTTTCTTTTGTGCATGGTTTTCTTCTGTGACGTTTATTTTTTCCGCTACATTTACTATTGAGATTTTCATAAGCGTAATTATTCAATGATAATAGTGGCATAAAATAACGGTTGAAAATCATCAATAACTAACTACCTAGAAAAAATTTGTATTCTACTGCACTTGCTATAGAATTTCAACATGGCACCAAATATTTCTTGAAATATCATCCATTGAAGTCATCCTAAGAGACAATATTCAGAAACTTGATTGCTTTTTTTATCTCTTGCCAAAATGGTGCCAAGTCTCAGAGTTGAAGACAAATTGGATGGTGTTATAAACTTCAGATCATGGAAGACCAGGATATTCTTTGTCTTGGAAGAAAATGAGCTTCAGGATCATGTGAAAGAAGTCATTCCATAGCTAGAGAGAGTTGAAGAGAATGCTAAGTATAAGAATAATGAATCCAAGTACAAGAGGATAATAATAGATTCCATAGAACAACACTTGATTCCACATGTTGTAAAGTTCAAGACCGCTAAAGAAGTCTGATTCTTTGGTGGGATTGTACGAGAGTAGAAACACTAGTAGGATGCTAATCTTGAGGCATGAAATCAGTATTCATGTTGTCTTATCTTGTATCTTACCTTATGATATTCTCTCAGTTGAGAGATCAACTTAGAGCTATTTGTGATACCATAGATGATACAGAG
Source organism: Pinus albicaulis (assembly GCA_034641835.2). NCBI lineage: Eukaryota > Viridiplantae > Streptophyta > Pinopsida > Pinales > Pinaceae > Pinus > Pinus albicaulis. Next base: position 1,127,744,558 of record CM076582.1, read on the forward strand.
CTTGTTAAAATGACTCTCAATGGAATTCCTACCTCATGGAAGCCATTAGTTCAGGGAATTTGTGCTCGAGAAAATTTTCCCAAGTTTGATAAGCTATAAATTGATTGTGTCCAAGAGGAGGCTAGATTATTGTCTAAGAACAACTTGGAGAGACCTTGGGATGAAGAAACTCAAGCACTTGTATCTCATGCAAAGAATGCAAAGGGAATAAGAAATTTTGGAAAGCTTTATAAGAATAATGTAGGTAGAAGAACAACTCCATATCATAAGAAGAAGGATACGTCAAAGATCAGAAGATTCAATTGTCATGATTTTGGTCATTATGCCTCTCATTGTTCTCAGAAGAAAAGGAAGGAAAAGCAACATGCATCAACAACCGATGTTGGTCATGATGCTGAACATCCACCTCTGAAGAAGTCAAAGGAATATTTATTTTTCTTCTCTCTTACAGACACTATTATAGATGGAAGTGATGTTTAGTCGGTGGATAGTGGTGCTTCTAGACACGTGAATAGTTTCAAGATTCTCTCACCGATTTGACAAAGAGGGATTCAACATTGCAGGTATAAATTGGACATAAAACAAAGTATGCAGTAAAAGGCTTTGTGTTAGCGTCATTTAAAATAGAGTCTAAATATTCTTTACACATGAGAGATGTTTTGTTTGTGCCATGATTGAAGAAGAACTTTCTCTCTATCTTAGCATTAGAGGATAGAGGTTACAATGTTGCATTTGTATATGGTCATATTCTTGTATGGCCTAAGGGCTCAAGAATAAAATCTATAGAAGTGATTGGTGCTCAAGAGGGAGGATTATATAAACTGATAGGATGACCAACTGAGGCATTGATACATGACAATATCGATTTATGTGAGTTATGGCATCAAATATTTTCTCACTTGCATTATAGTGCATTTCCAACATTAAGGAAGATGATGTCAGGTATTCCAAAACTCCATGAAGATCATGATGGTGTTTTTAGGGGATGTGCACTTAGAAATAATGCCAAGGGATATTTTTCAAGTTGTGATAGTAGATCCAAGTGTATATTAGATTTAGTGAATTCATATGCATGCAAATCGACGATACTTCCATGTTTTGGAAACTACTTGTACTATGTGACATGCATTGACGATTTCCCTTGAAATACATATACTTCTTGAATACCAAAGGATGATGTCTTTAGCGATGTTCCAGAGTTAAGTGCTCATGTAGAGAAATTGAAATGAGAAGAATATTAAGGCGTTGAGATCAAATAATGGAAAATATACTTTCTGGGCAAGGAAAATGTCAGAAACCCCCAAAATTTATATGTATAATAAATGGGTGAATCCCCGTGGTATATAGAAAAATTATAGGCGTTTGTTTTTCATTAATATAATATACATATATAATTTTTTTTAGCGTCTTTAGACTAAATTATAAAATTTTCTTAAATATTGCGTATTTTTTTCACTAGGTTATAATACATGAAAATTATTAGTTAATCTTCCAAAAAATTAGAAAACATTGTAAAATATTAGTGATTCGTTACCAATGTATAGAAACATGTGTAATAATAAGAAAAATATTTATTTAAAAACTATGATATACAATTTTCGATGTTTTGGAAAAGAAAAATCACGGTAATGTTGCTCTAGGTTTGTTGTTATACACTATTGAAAAGTATTTTCGCATGTTTTATTATGGTTTACCACAAATGTCTTATCACATCCCAAGGGGAAATTAATTGGAAAGGCACCCCTGGAGGCATGTGATGTTGAAATCCAACAAATTCTTTTTGCTCAAAGTTGGTCTTTAGTATCTAGATAATCGCCATATTCTATGTAATTCACTATTCTATAGGCTTCACATGAAAATAAGGTCTATGAATGGCTATATCAAAATCATGGAATATTTACATAAAATTATTTTGTTTTCTTACATCACTTTTATAAGGTAGATACTTCTCTAATTCCTCAGTTCAAATAAACCACAACTTTAAAATAGGTGTTTCATCATAATATGTAGGTTTTCTACTTTTGGATCATAACTATTGTAGTCATTGTTGCGATTCTGATTAACAACTCTAATAATGTTGACAAGGTAAAAATTATTTGAAATCGCACAAAACAAAAAAGAGAATGAATGGAAGAAAGGAATATGCATTGAAACTTAATTTCTTACGATGAAAAAAAAGGTAATAACACAAACTCATTTATAATCTCCAGTGGAAGTTAAAAATCTAACACAAATGTAAAAAATAATTATTATGTTCATTACTTGGAATAATATGTCCTGGCTAAATGATCATCAAAGAGTTGCTACGCCCCCAGAATAGTATTTACTATTCGTCTATCGTTCTCGACTAATTACATGTGATCACCTTGTGGTATAAATATAATTTGCATTAGATAATGTCCTTATAGTCATATGGAATTCATGATGAACATAGGATCCTTGTACATGACCATTTTTTCTTCACTTAACTAAGAAGAGTTCATTTTCCTCTCTTAACAAACAATAAGTATTTTTAAAAATATAAAATAAAATAGTAGATTCTAAAGGTAATATGCAATGACACAACGTGAGAGGAAATAAAAATAAAAATAAAATAAAACATATATGATAATCAATATACAAAAATAATAATAATTATGGAAAACATATTGAATGCCTAGATAATAAAGTGTACAAAGTCATATATTAATCCACGATTCCATATCGTTCTCAAATGAGACATGACAGCAAACAAAATACATTTTTACTGCAAACAAAGGTCTTTAACTTCACCGTACTCCTTAAATCAATAAAATAGAGATGAGGCTCATCATGCCTTAACAAAAAGGACTCATTCAAACATCAAATATTAAAAACTAGAAGAAATTTAAGAGATCACACTGCTGAAAATAAAGCAATTTTTCAAACTTGGAAAAATGAGTCCAAAATGCAACAAACAAACAAACGCGACTAAAGAGTGACGAGATGTGAGCTACAAGCACACTCCATCTCAATTGAGATATGAACAAGCATTCTTGCTTTAGTAAAAAGCCTTGTTAAAGTACTTATTTATCCTTTAATACAAAGGACACTACCTATGTCAAAGATAGATCTCACCTACATAAAATTATTTCCTCTGTTTTCTATGACATACGAAAAAGGGATAATGTAATAGTTAATTATGAAGACATCGATCTTAAAACAAATAATGTTCTGACCTGGAAATATGGATTCAATGTTACAATAAAGAATAGCAAATTATAGAACATGTTATTACCTCAGATGCAATGTCAAATTGCACATATTATTAGTAATGTATGTCGTGATTAAATAATTTAGAACACGCATGCGAAAATAGAGGAAAACAAAAAATTTAATCAAATAAAAGGAATCACCTCATTTGTACTATTCCATTCAATTTTTCTTACACAGCCTATGGAACAACGTACACCAAAATAGGTATGTCTTTTGGGACTTCATATATATTAAGGACAGATAAAATATTGTAGTGACTATCACCTTTCACTTTCTAATTTGGTCCTCATTTGCTTCTTGCTCAAGAACAAAAATCTTTTTCCAAATGAAGCTGCACTTGATCTCCAAAATATCGCAGTTCTATATCAATTTTATTAGAGATAGTTGGATGTAGTGTCTTTGCTTTCTATTTGCAAGTATGATCGCCTGAAAGAGCTAGTGCTCTTTCATATGGAAATTTGTCGATGTCATACTTTGTCACATATAACTTTTAGACATATATCCACATGTTTATCAAGTTTGTTCCTCAAAGCTTGACTTCAAACATGAGTCGATGCACCACACATCCTCTCATCTCCCATCGTATCACAAAAATCATGGTTTGACAAAAATTCTTGTTGAAGTATCTGTGATATATTTTCTTTGTAAGTATTAAGCTAGCATCTAAAATATTTCCATATGTTATCGCACCTTTCCTCGAGGAGGATTCTCTTCCAAAACATGAAATTTTTCCACATCGTCTCAGCAAAGCATATGGCTTGTTGAAAGCAATTTGTGATGAAAATCCAAAAGTACCTTGAATTTAAAAAGATACAATTTAATATTTTAATCCATATTTTAATATTTTTTTGAAACCTTTAATTACTTTTATAAATATTTGTCTTCAATATTGGCTTCTTAATCATTTGTATCTCAAATTTCTCCAAGGTATATTTTATTCTTTATATTGTTGGAGATACTTTTCCATTCCTTGGAGCCCATTTTTATTATTTCATGGTTAGCTTTCTACTACGGCACCTTTTACTCTTCTCTTTTTCATTACTAAACCCACCCCATATTTCATTTCTCCTCGAGGATAGGTGGAGTGTCCACTTTCAGAAAAGCATCGGACATTTCAAATATCAAGACAGTATTATTCCATCTCAGCGATGGTTGAAAATGTTGATGATGAAGTGGCCTATGATAGAAAACCTGGAGAAGGATACAGAAACAGTCAGGATGCTTGTCAGAGAGGTTGATTAAGGGATCATCCTCGAGTTCCCACGAGACATCAAATGATCGATCAGTGCTGTGGAATGCGAAGGAAACTATCCAACATGTAAAAGTAGTCATGTCAATATTCTACTGAGCTTATAATGAGTGGAGTAATAAGAATTCCTTTATGCATGCTTTTATATATTCATTTATTTGTTTACGAGTTGGATGCATGTATGATAATGATACCTAGGTTGGATATGATGAATGAAAGAATCCTTTTGTAGTATGACAAGATTTTTACATCCTTTTGATTCAACCATGAACTATTATCTCAAATAGATTGATTCACCTATAATGAGTGAATGGCTAAAAAATCATGTTATGGATTTGCAACGACATGATGAGTGAATTCCAAATAGAGAGGCTATTGTGTGAGACCATATGCTTGAGTGGATATGGAAGGACATAGTACTACGCAAATGTCCTCTTGTCATCCACGTTTATATTTGCCATTGTAGACTATAGCTCAGAAAACTGTGTGAGAGCACCTATAAAGGAGAGGATTCCTGTTGGGTAATATAGTAGTAGAGAAAGGAATTTCCTTGCAGTATGTTTGAGAGGTACATATGGGGGTGACTAGATGATGTGTTGAGGCCATTGGTTAGACCTTCCAAAGCGATTGATGGTGGAACACATGATGCCTTAGAACATGTTAGTATTTTGAAATCAAGCAAACAAGGATGGGATTGGCGAGAGTATGATCATGAGGTATTACTACACTCAGCCTTGGCTGGAATAAATATTTGAGTTTTCTTCTCGTAATGGTAGGCATGCTAAGTAACACGTACGATCGAAACATATTTCCACTTTAATTGAGTATGATTAACAACTAAAAATAATTGAATTATCGAGTTTGTTAATATTATTTTGAGAAACGCCTTCATGGATGGTAGTATAAATATTAGAAAAGAAAGGACTCACAGGCACAGATAATCACTTTTATTTGGTCGATTAAAAAATCTAGAGTTGTAGGTGGAATGGTTCACACTATGAAAATGAGTGTAATTATGCACAAATATTAGGTACTACGATGTTATGCGGACTAGTCCCTCTTGCGGATACAAGATCGATCTCTAGTATCCTATGGATAGCTAGAAACAAAACATCCATATGTCAATCGTTTTCTTCTAAAGATTATTTTGGTGCATCTACAAATTATTATAAACTAAAGAAAGAGGACATGCCCCTATCCTTTGAAATGCGACGTTCGATGCGGTGTTTTATCCAAAGTCCTCGAAAGAGGCTTCTCGATGGAAAATTGAACCTAACGATCAAAAGACAAGAACAAAAGAATTAAAAGCACCGCAACATATAATAGTAAGAACAGCTAATATAACTTAGTGATCAAGGAATCTAAGTATTGAATTATTCAAATAAAGCACAAAGAACAACTCAATGAGAAAATGAGATCCACATGTATTATTCTTTGGAATTTGAGCAAGAGTAACTACAACTCCGATGCCTCGATGTCGTATTTCAAGTTCCTCTCGATCGAGCAATCGTTTCTCCTGCGTATCGGCGACTCTCTCGACAGCAACATGAAGTTTATGGACATGAGCGTGTGATCATTCTCACATCAATAATAAGTAGTGTAAGAGTATGTTTCCTCAAGAATTTATTCGTAAACTAATATGTATGTTTACCCCTGAGACTGAAACATGAGCTCAAATTTATAGAAATGGAGGTAGTTTCTGGCCCACGAAGAGGGATGCATTCCTCACTCTTGAAGGGATTTGAGCTCCATATACCAGAAAGGGATAAACCTCCATGAGTGATGGGATTCAGAGCTCCATGGTGGAGAAGACAAAGCTCGAAAGTGATAACTCTCCAAACTTTCAGTTGGAAGACAATCATCATCAGACCACAGGAATTTACTTTCAACATTTATTTATTCTTGATTAAATGGACACCCATCAATAAAGATGTGGAATGTACAAAATTTGAATAATCTAGATCTTCACAGCATTAGACGTGGAATTCTCTTTTATGGCGTTTTAGTTTTCATCATTTGAAGGCTTTAAGTTTGGAAAATTGATTTGAACAAAGGCCTTATTAACAACAATTAGTACCTGTTGACATTCCGTGGTGGCCATCTGCGTGTAATAGATTAGCCTAAGAATTGAAGTGCGAGTGGCGTTCGAAATTGAAGTTCTTTATCTGTCCAGGATCGGATTGCGGGCCTTGGTGCTTCTGTAAAAAATTAGTGACCATGCTGTATGTCTCTCGGCGGGCAGTACCTGCCCAGTCATGCTAAATGTTGGTACAGAAGTGACACAAAATTGTCATGTGGAGCTGCAGGCATGGCGTGCTCCTCCATCATGTAAGTGAATCTCTTGTCTGTCTGGCTCCTCAATATTTTGGATGTGTGGAAACTAGTTCCAAAGGTGTGATTTCACTTCTTTAAGTTCGACTGAATTTCTATGTGGAATTGATTCTCAGAATCAAACCTTGGTGACCATGATTACAGTGATGATGTGAACGTGCTCACGTGTGACAAACCACAACTGTGAGCTGGGTCTAAATGCTGGGTACAATCCACGAAGTGTGAATGAATGATTTACGGTCGAACATGGCAAGATGTTCAGTGAAAGTCGATGACTATCGTCAAAGGAAAGAAGCACTGTGGGGAATGCGGATACATAGTCTGATAGGATTCTGAATCATAATTTCGATAATGATTATGTGATGAAGAAGTGACCCACAGTTGTAGGAAAGCCCACGACACGAAACCATTGAGTAGAGTTTTGGAAAATGTGCAAAGGACTATTGAGGATGATCCAACGTGATAGAATAAATGTTTGCAATAAATGGTTTATTTCAATTGTCTCTTGAACACTTAACAGCACTCAGATGAACCTGGTAACAAAGAATTATTCAAGCTATACAGAAGCAGTGAACAATGTAGTTTGATTAAACGGTGTTCTGTGTTCCAACCCCGGGTACAAGTGCAATGAGTGTGCGTGTTGAAGTGGTATCTTTGTTTTTGAAACAAAGGTGACATTCAGATTCTTCTCACTTCCTATTCTGAGAAAGTGTAACTTTTATTTTTAACGAGCTTGAGGATGATAACATGTTGCTTTGTATCATATCTTGAGATGATCATCTGTAAAATAAGAACCCTAAAGTGGCTTGCTCATGTTTGTAATCAACGGTTCCTTTATTCATTTAAATTTTAAGTCAGTCATAGTGCTTCAGTCTTCTGATTTTAGCGTTGAAAACATAAGTAAAATCTAGGTAGTTGTAATTTTATAAATTTATTCTCAAACTGAAAAGATGTTCTTAGGAGATAACTCTATTGACCATGATTGATCATACCTTTCGTAAATAGTCCATTTAAATTCAGAAGAATTAAACCTGCGAAAATTTGTTCATTTCCTTTAACGAGTTCGAATGATCGGTACTCAGAAAATCTTCTGTTTGAGGTAGAAGGGCTTAAAAAGAGAACTCAGGAGTTTCACTTTCGTAATTTTAAAGATAGAAAAGTGATAATATACTACGGTTGACAACTTTCAATTTAATTGGCAGGTAAAATATAGTTCTTGAACAAAAATATCTACACACGATTCTTATAACGGGGAAAATAAACAATAAACGAGAGCACTCACATTTAAAACGAGATAAACACGAGATTTTCCCACGGATCAAAATCGGGATAACAGCTGATTTTTCATTATGGCTACTTTAGATATTCCATTACCTCAACACCTGTCAAGACATACATAAGCCAATCATTAACCTGGATTAGAACCTGTATGGTTCCCTTGTGGGATCTACAAAAATACCAGGGCAAAACCCTTGAACCCCAAAACCATGTGCAAAACCATGCCTGAAACCATATGACGGTCTTTATGAGTGAGTACTGCGCTCGGTGGCGGCGTTTGGGACCCCAGTAATGGGACTGCCTCGTGACTGACTCGCTGGCACCTGCAGCGCCATTGCATTCATCATCAGGCGATGTTTTACTACTATAAGTGAAAGAACTGAAGCATTTCATGTGTTTTTAACGAAGATAGCGTGAAAACTATTAAGTTATATGATTTAATGAACATCTTAAATATACTAAATAGACTCAAGATAGGTTTCAAATTTTTATACAACTTGAAACATCTGAAAAATTATGCTTTAAATTGGTTTCATTTTAAGCACAAACATGAGCTATGCTTCAGTGGGTTTGTTTCATTTTACATAAGCTTGAAACAAAGAATAATCATGCTTGAGTGTTTAGCCCTTTAATAACCTAAAAGACATGCTCTACAGAAAACAACAAATTCACTGATGAACTATGGATACTAATGTGATGGATCGATGAGTTATTTAACAATCAGGTATTGAAAACTGGAAACGTATTTAGATATCTCGATAACCAAAATGACTCCATTAGGAGAGGATTTGTTTCATTTTTAATAAAAAAACGTGGAAAGAACTATATTGCGGTCATTTTTAAACAGCGAGTTGAAACGATAAAAGGACTATCCTCAATGGAACCTTGCTGTTTTTAAGGCAACCTGAAAATGAACGCTGCTCGCATTGATGATTCTTTTGCGCGAGTTGTACGGTAAAAGGAACTCTCCTCAAAAATGAGCTGATTCATTTTTAAGTTAACCATAATAGGAACTCTCCTCATGTATTGTTTGTTTAATGAGCTTGACGAAAGACTGTACTCATGATCTTATTTCATTTTACACTGTGAGGAGTTAACTGTAAAAAATTATCTATAAAACATTGTTTTATTTTTAACGAGGTTGTATAGGAAAAAAATTGTCCTCTTCTTTGATTCATTTTAACAAGGTTGTGAAAGAAATTTCTGTTGGGGCCTATTTCATTTTAATGAGGTTGACACTGAGAAAGAACTCTCTCTTGCTGATTCATTTTTTAATGAGGTTAATGCCATTCATCTCCTCAAAACCCACGTTCATTTTCTTGAGTTGACACGAACAAAACTATCCTCTTGGGATTATTTTAACGAAGGTTGACACGGTAAAGAACTCCTCATAGGAACATGTTTCATCTTTAATGAAGTTGACAAAATAACTCTATTCTGCAGTTATTTTAACAAGGTTGACATTCAGAAGAGCTTTCCTCATGGGAACTGTTCTGCTTTTAATGAGTTGACCTGGGAAAATAACTCTCATAAGAAGAGAATGCAGTCCTTTGAACTCCCAGTGAAGAAACACATGTCGAGACACATGATCATGGCTTCAAGGGTGCTATGTAAGGAAGAGCGATTCTCTGGAAGGAATCCATGTCAAAGGACTCAAATAAGGATAAAAAATCCCTTCGAATAATCCCTTAAGTTTTTCATAATAATCTGGATCTAATTCAGAAATGAAAATAGTGAGAGGATCTCTTGCATCGTGCTTGTAGCTGTCCAGGACTGTTTACTACCAATTAACTCAGAATGATACCACTTATGGGGAAAATTAGAGTGTCCAGTTATTCAATAGTTAGATGTGGTATGGGCAAGAAAGCATTCAGTGCATCTTCATTGTGAAGAACATCATGCGAAAGAGTGTTGATACGACAGCCTTCATTGCATAAACATAGTCTCTCCCAAAGAGAAAATTGAAATCTAAAGAGACACGAGACTTCCATAAGATCAATACTGGATGAGTTTTACCTTCCAAGGTAATAGGAAACTTAGGAAGTATCCCTAAAGTTTCAGCTAATGGATGCTAATTGAAGTTGTTGGTCACATGTAACGGGCACTGGTGAGGAAGCCAAAGCTGCGAATTTGAGGATAAAATACTAACAAAAGCACCTTCATTATATATTTGTATGATGCGCATTATTACCATAAGCCTTCATGATGATTTGGAAAGGGATGGAGGAAGGAAGATGAGGTTTTAATTCGATCTATTCCAGTGAAAGGAAAGGACCTTAGTACTCGGGGGTGAGGGGGTTTACGGCAAACGAGGTGAAATGCACCACTGGCACAGAAGGGCTGATGTAACAGAGAAGAACTTTGAGTGGCTTATGAATTTCACATCTCTAGGGAGAGTGAGATCAATCGAATGTAGAGAGTCAAGTCGACCACTTGATAAAAATATGCATCGTCAACTGTGAGTGATATGAGTTTCACTCTCGATAGACAGAGCGGGATTTGGTTGTAGGTGCGTCATGTAGATCCAATCTCGTCACCGGTTGACGGTAGGTTGGGAGAAAGGCTACGGTGGCCGGTTGGAAGTTTCTGTATCCTGTAGAGCAGGTAAGATTTCTCCAACAATGTTTGAGGCTTCATCCATGTGAGTAAAATGTGAGTTTGATGACTCCTTCGCATAACCTACAAGGGAAACCTAACACCCTTTTTCCCGGGAACTTTCGACGATCAACTGGTTTGATGGATCCTCGATAGAGTTGATGAGATGTTTCGGACACCATACTTCGAAGATCTTTGGAATACCGAGGACAATTGATAAGGAGAGTGGTAACCCTTACAAAGTCTTGCTGAGGGTATTTGGGTTTACGATTCATGTCGGAGGTTTTCCTCGATACTACCAACACTTACAACCATGGTTGGTTGGTTGACTTCTTTCTTATCTTGCTTTCTTCTTCTTCCCCTTTCTTCTTCTTCTTAGCTTCTTTGGTTACTTGCGTTCAGGGGTTTGCAAGCGAGGAAGAGAGGGAGGGAGATATGTTGGGCGAAGAAGGTAAAGGGTCAACATGAGGTTGGTGATGTTGAGATGGTGAATTCTATTGAGAAGCTGTCCGGTTGAGGATTAGAACAATTGGATTATTCGAGGCCAACAAAGTTAGATAAATAATATCTTAGGTACACCAATTGTAAATCTAGGTAATGACAATGTAGCCATACGAGGAGGAACAACATTTCCAAAGCAAGGAAAAGTACTAGGATTCTCGTTAGAGGGAGTTCTTAGTTGGTAAATTAAGGAACCGAGTTGCCATTGGAATTCAACTTCGAGTGAATTTTCATTAAAAATTTAAAAATATTAACAATTCAAATTCACAATCCACACCTAAGGTCTCCCAAAAGTAAAAACAAAGCAGAATGTTCATGCTGCTTTATCAAATCCAGATGATCGAAACCACTCATAACGCAATATGTTTCCCACAGACAAAACCACTAGTTGGTGATGAAATCAACGTTGCGAGAAATTAATACGGAAAGAGCGGCGGGTTGGAGGCAGTTACTGCGACAACTTGCTTAATGAAGCCGAGTCTGGTGCAAATACACTCCACTATACCATCTCTAAGTGAAGTGCACCTACTCTAGAAATTTCCCGAGTGAGTCTGAGTCAGCGTCTCCTCCGGATGCAGTTGGGACCTTCTTGCCTGTCACCTTGGGAAAATTCCTAAATACTATGGCCACTAAGGTCACCAAAGCGTACACGTGGAGCACGGGGAACGGTCTACGGTCCCAGATATGCTCTGCATGAGGAAAGCTCCTCGACATGGTAAAATCCGAGGTTTTCTAACAAGTGACGGAGCTCCTCGGCAAATGGTTAATTTGAGGTTCTGCGTTTGTATTACATACTATCTTCTTATCTTTTCTAATGAGATACTGAGGCTACGAATTACCTCACTTGGTCGGACATGATCGCGTGCTTGACTCAGAAGAGCTTCCCAAAGGCTACAAATGACGAAAAATTGGAATTTTTCCTATACGCAAGATACTCACATGTTTGTTTAGTTTCTTTCGCAAAGTTAACTACAAACTCTATTCACGAAAGCAACTAGCCTACGCTAGATTGGTGGAAAAGAGCCCTGAGATGTAAAAATTACTAGATGAATTTTATTAAGCCTTGTGTTACTTTGGGTTGTTATTACTCAAAGGGTAAATGGATATGAAACTGATAGTGTGTTATGACACGATCCAAACTTGAATGGAATCTAATATGATAATGTAATATTTTCCATTCGATGAATCCTAACTAAAGTAATGTTATGAAGGTAAATCCTCTGCGTGAGTGAGAGGCCGTCCCTCCCGCAGCCTAGGGTGGGTGCTAGAAACAAGGAGACATGCTAGAACGTAGGTTCCTAAGCTGTTGAGGAGCCAAATCCCTACGACGTGACGGGCGATCCCTATCTTAGCCGGAGGCAGGTCTGGCAACAATCGTTCACGTTATAGTCACCGGAGTCCCTAAATTGCAAATAAACCAACTAGCGATGAAGGCTTACGGAGTCCACGCGCTGCTCTTGTAGAAGAAAAGTGACGCTCTCGTTCCTTGGCTCCGTGTAGATCACAATCCTCACGGTCTCGGTGATGGGACACACTTTGCGGACACAAAGAAACAAAACCAAAACGCAAGCGTAAAATCTAGTATATGCAACTATATGTCGGTAGTCGGAAGACATAACTCATCATCATAATCAACGACAAGAGTGGAACCATAACGATGAGTGACTTATCATTAATCGATCAGAGAAGAAATACAACCATACCCGCCCGACGGCTGAATTCTCCTTCGGAGGGTCGCCCGGCGAACACGTCGTGAAAAAGCCTATCGATGGGACAAACCTCTCTAACTTCGGATGTCTCGACAGTGATCTCGTGCTTGGATTTGGCATTAAGGGTCTGAATCAAGGCTCTTGCAACATAAAGAGCTTTCGGGAGGCTCTTGGGAGCTTGAGGCTAGCTTGCGAAAGGAGAGATGAGCAAGCTTTTATAGATGGGAGGAAGGGGGAGTTGGGATCCTATAATCTGTGGGATTGGCTATCCTCGAGGAAAGCTGCATGAGAGGTGGCTTGACCACTCCCTCACATGGAGATGCGTGCAAACCTCCCAAATCAAATTAGATACCATTTTATGGATGGAGTGCCGAAAGCTTCAGCCATTTTATTTTTAAAAAACACTCCTTTAAAATGGTTGGCGCGAAGTGCAGACTGCGAGACGAGCACCCGGTCAGCACCCTCTTTGAAGGATTTCCCCCATTGGCGCGGGTGTCGGGCCGATTTGCCAGCGCCCGATGCAAGGGGTGTTTTTAGGGTTTTTCACAAGGGAGTTGTCTTCGAAATGAAAGTACATGTGTAGGGATATGCCACGAACAGTGTTTCGAGTTATGATCACTTTGCTCACAAGTCACGGAATAAGCCCTCCGTGATTGTGCGGGACGAAAGAGTTTGCGCCAGTGACAAATTCTTTGTGTGAATCGACGCCCTACAAAGCACGAGGCCGAGAGAAAGTGAAATGCTTTACGCGAAGCGTCGTCAACGAGAAAACACGCGTCGTCGGAAAAACCTGCGTGAGAAGTACGAGCGATGTCTCGAGTACACTGAAATATATGCATATGGCAGCGCAGCGGCCATCCACTGCCGATCATGGCATAATCCCGGATCAAGAGCATGGGACGCGGCCATCCTGAGTGAGGATCCGGTAAATATGGAGCTTCGGGTATGGTCGCTTGGCCATCCGACCGAGTGAGTCGTGTAAACTAATCATAATAATCCACAAAATCGCATCCTGGATTATAACAGGCAGAATCCAGGGTTTTGCGCTCCATCTCGACCCGAACAAAGTACAAGTTCAAGCATGTGAATAAGTGAGCTAAAGTCGAACATGCAAGAACATCGTCTGATTACCAGCCAATGATGAAAGCTGTTAACAGACGCGAGAGGTACCACCATTAATGCCAATGGTCCTCAAGGTACTACAGGTACAATCTACGGCATGTGAACAATGAGCTGACGTCGAACACCCGCAGAATCACTCGATCGGAGGCCAATGATGAAAACCTCACATCGAATGCGAAGAACCTGCCATTGAGGCATGCAGGCTCCAAGGTACCAGAAGGGAGTCTCTAGATCAGCTTCCTGGATAATGAGCTGAAGTCGACAGGAAGTGACCTTGATCGAAGGTGGGCCATAGTGTTTCCCACATCATCGACACGAGACAGAGGAACATAATGTCTTTGTGAATCACGATCAGATGAGAATCAGAGGAAGGTTGGTACTTGCAGAGGTCAACTTCTCTTGAACATATGGCGGCACGACAGTGAGTTTGGCAGTATTTGACATCAACGGATCAGAGGTCATGGCGATGAGGCAAAGAGCAGATGAGAGGTCAAAAAGGATTACCCAAACCCATGGAGGCAAGTGAAAAAACGAGATGAGATGTCCCCAACCCGACACGAATGCAGACAAGTTCCATGTTCAATAGCGACATACTGTCGACACGACAATGATTGTGGTTCCATTTTCCCCACCATTTCTGGCGAGTACCTCTTTATTTTTACACAAGATTAAAGAGGATACCATATGCTTGTTGTATAAGCCCACCCTAGTACATTTAACGAGCCCTAGGAAAGAGCGACTCGAATAACGTCATTGCGACTGAATCCGATGTCATCAGGGTTTAACGAGTCTGACAAAGGAAGAACTCGGCATATTTTCATGTTTAGAGAGTCTGAAAAGACAACGGAAAAGTAAACTCCAAAAGTCCCTTTTCGTAAATAGTTCCTCAGATCCAAAAAGGTAGAAAACTATGTCTGAGAAAACCTCCTAGTCGCAATAGGCTAGGGTATTCCTTTTTCGTAAATAATCTATCCCAGCCCGAAAAAGGGGTAAACGTATACTGGGTAGATGTCGTTTCATGTTCACTTTAACGTGATCGAAACGACAAGGGCCTCGACAATCTTTTCATGTTTAGAGAGTCAGAAAAGCGCTGAAAGATGACTCCAAAATGACTTTTTCGTGTATTTACCGAGTCCGAAAAAGTATAAAATACAACTCGTGTCACCTTTTAAGTCACATAAAGACCTGTTGCTGCACAGAAAGGCAAGTGTAAAATCCATTTTCGACAAAATATATCAAAATATTGATAAAAAATGACTTTTAAAACCTATTTAGATTTCAAAAGGTTATAAATAAGTCTCAAATGGTAAAACAAAATTACTTTTACTATTTACCTCATTGGGGAGCAACAGTGGTCCATTTTGTGTGCAAACTTCTGATGGCGAATATGACTGATCTGGGCTACCATTCAGTTCCCTGTTTGTTCCAGGTAATAGGCGTTTCCCTAAGCTCCATTTCAATCCATTTTTTATATGCTTTTATTATCTATTAGACTTCTGGGCGAACCATTTTGAAATTTTAGGGCTCGCTCCATTGGCCCGGGTATCAGGCACGGACCCGCGCCAATGGAAATTTATTCACAAAGAGGTCGTGCCAATGGCGCAACGCAATTTTCTGCTCAAAATTTTGAAAATGTGAGCTATCTATGTGGATTTTCAAATGTTCCAGAGATCTAACAATGTATTTTTTATTGTGTTGATGCAGATATAAAGGCAAAATGGTTATCGAATGGAAGGAAAGGGAACATGGAGAGGAGGATGAAATGGCCATGGAGAATGAGGCTTGCATGACTGCACTTAAGAACTGTGGGCTTAAGAAATTCTTCCTCACACCCTGTTTACGAGCTCAGCCAGAGCTACTACAATATTTGGTCAGTATATGGGACGAAAATGAGGGAGTTTTCAAACTTCGGGACCAAGTACTGGAACTGGAGGTTTCCTACGTATATTTCATAACCGAACTGTCATGCAGAGGTCCGGTGCGCATCCTGACAGGCAGCAAACCATCTGGGGAAAAGATGGAGCAGGTAATGGCGAGGGTGTGCCCAGGGGCACGAACCAGATCAGGAAGCGAGAAAGTGGACATCCACATTGTCCAGGATCTAGCACTGAGAGTAGTGCTACACACCATCACACGAGCTGCGGGATCGCAAGCTCCACACGAGGCAACCAAGGCCCAACTCCTATTAGCCTCTGAGTGTATGAATCCTACACTGTTTGATTGGGCTACTGCAGTGACCACAAATATCAAGAGGCAGCTCACAAAGTGTAAGCAAGTCAAACTGAAGCAGTTTGGCTACGGTTCCATTTTGGTATCGTTCATCCTGGAACAACTACCTATCTTTCAGGGCCAAGGGGCCATATTTGCTGAGCCGATACCAAGAGAGCCAAGGATGGCTCGTTGGGCAGCACTTATGCCCAGGTCAGGAGGAGGCCAACAGATGTCCTGGAGGCCGGAGTTTTTTGGATGGTTACGGCGTCAGATAATCGTGGTCGAGGATTGGCCCTATGCCGGGACCGATTGCACTGGAGACCCAGATCTCCCACTTCCGGAGGGGGATGACTGGGACGAGGACTTAGGTATGACCTCTCTTTTGATTTTTATGTTTTATGATTTTTTTTTGGTAATACATGTCCATTCTAACACCAGTTAATATGTATGCAGATTTCGGCCCGGAGAGACCTGCCGGTATGTCTCCCATTGCACAGAGAACTCAGCCCGCAGCCGACCCTCAGGCGGAGGGTGCCGAGGGAGGAGAGTTGATCCAGAACCTTGAGGGGATTTCCCAAGGGATTCCAGACTACGCCCGGCTGGAAGATGTCCCGATGGCATATCAGAGACATACGGTGGGAGTGCCTAGTAGCATGTTACCACGAGCACCATGCGGATTAGACACCTAGGGCTTCTTTCATGCATATATTTTTTGAGAGACATTTCGTCTCCGGATGTATTAAGACGAACATGTATATTTTTTGATTTTATGTGATGCACACTATGTAAACATTTAGACACACATATATATATACATACCTATTTCTGGATGGATCTTCTTACATATGATGATGTTTTATAAATTTCGCAAATGTCTATCTAGAACCAAATTAGCTACTGCATCTGTTAATGTATTCATATGTCTGGGTATGTTCTGATACGTAATATAGTCAAAATTTCTTTCCAGCAGACGAATACACAAATACAGACGTAAAATGGATGGATTTCTTACTGAATAATGCCCATTAAGTTGTAATACTACAAGTTGTGAGTCTAGATATACAAGTAATTCACGGATACCAAGGTTTACAGCCTCGGTTAATAATTCTAACACAGCACTATATTATGCGATGTTATTTGTAGCACGCCCCAGACACACACCTTGCAGGTTAACCAACTCACCAGCAGGATCATAGATTACCCAGGCTGCCGAAGACAGATTCCTGGTACTGCGGGAGGCACCATCCGCGAAACCCACAAATGGAGTAATGGACATCTGCACAATCAGGAAGACCCGATCAGCAGAAAGACGCTTACATCACACACCACACCACACATGCACACAAATGAATATACACACCTATGTACACACACCACACCAAAAATAACTTCAAGCGTAGTATTTCTTAAGGTACAACCCATTTCTAGGCTGCGCCAACGGAACTCCTTCATAATCAATGAGCTCATAAGCCCCATTCTTCAATACTCATTTTACTATATAGGGCCCATGCCACATGGGTTGGAGCTTTCCTGCCCCGAGTTTGTCGTGCGCTTGGTCGTATAGGAGGACAAGGTCCCCTTCGACAAAGGAACGTGGAGAGACAGATTGATCAAAGTGTGCTTTGACCCGCTTTTTCTGTGCTTCAAGGACTAAAGCAGCCAAGCGGTGGGTTTCATCCAACCGTTCTAAATACAAGAGACGCTCTTCTTCAGGAGAAGTATCGGGCAAAAGTTCCACAGCTAGCTTTAAGGAAGGAATTTCGCACTCAACCGGAAGAGTTGCTTCCATACCATACACCAATTGGAATGGTGTGAATCCGGTTGCACTTTTTGATGACGTCCGGTATGCCCATAGACCTGAGAACAATTGGAGGTGCCAATTGGACTTATGAATTCCAACTTTTCGTTGAAGCATTGTGACCAAAACCTTGTTCATAGCCTCAACCTAGCCATTTGCCTGGGGTAATATGGCGTTGAGCTATCGTGTCGTAAGCCCAATCTTGATGTCAGCTTGGCCATCATGTAATCTCGAAAGTGAGTACCATGATCGGTAACAATGGCCTGAGGGACCCCGAAACGTGCAATAATATGGTTGAAGATAAATTGGGCAGTTGTCTTACCATCAGCGGCTAGTGTAGGCATCGCTTCGGCCCACTTAGTAAAGTAGTCGACAGCGACGATTATATATGCATGCCCCCCGACCGAATGAGGGTTACACGTCATAAAATCAACGCCCCATTTTGTGAAAATGCCGATGGTAATGACAGGATGTAGAGGGAGGGGTGGCGCGCGCATCTTGCGCTGAAAAACCTAGCACGCGTGACATTTGCGGACTGCAACAATACAGTCTTTGAAGATTGACGGTCAGAAGTAATCCGCACGCAGAATCTTCTGCGCGGTGACATATCCAGACATGTGACCACCACAGATGCCACTATGACAGTAATTTAAGACTCTTTCGGCCTCTTCTAGAGTCAAACACCGACGGAGCACCGAATCTACTCCAACCCGGTATAATGTATCTCCTACAATGCGGTAGGGTTGAGACTGATGCCGAATCCGACGTCGGGCATCTTTGGTCAACTCAGAGCGAAAGGATGACGTCTGAAGATACACAATAATATCGCCATACCATGGGTCACGGGTGCTGATAAGGAAGATGGTTTCGTCTGGTATATGTTCTTCAGAATGAGATGGGGGGGAGTCTGTCGGGAGGGACCAAATAAGATCCGCGAAAACTAGTGATTTGGTCGACTTAGCAGTAGTGAACTCTAGGTCGAACTCCTGAAGGATAACGATCCATTTGGAGTATTTTCCCCCCAGTAATTGTCGAGAAAGAATATATGTCATGGGGTTGCAATCTGAAACCACGGTAACGGTACGCAGCAGGATGTAGTGGCGGAAACGTTGCACAGCTTGTACAGCTGCTAAAGCTAGCTTCTCGACGTGAGCGTAACGCGTTTCCGTGTCAAGAAGATTCCGCGATAGATAGTAAACAATGTGTTCGTTGCCATCGTCGTCATCCTGCACCAGAACCATAGCTATGGTGCTAAAGGCGGCGGCCAAGTATAGAGTGAAATCACGGTGATAGTTTGGAGGCCGAAGCAACGGAGCATTAACAAGTAATGTCCTAAGCTTCTCAAAGGATTGTTGAGCAATGTCGTCCCAATGAAAGGGAACGTTCTGCCTTAAAAGACGCGTGAATCCTTTGGCCACTTCTGCGTAGTTCGGTATAAAGCGTCATAGGAAGTTAGCTTTTCCCTGCAGACTCTGCAATTGATATAACGAAGATGGTGATGGGAGATTGACAATGGCCTCGACCTTTAGGGGATCGAGGGGAATCCCGTCCTTGGAGACTATGAACCCCAAAAGGCGGCCAGAATCCATGCAAAAGACACATTTATGAGGATTGAGCCGGATATTATAGCGTCGACAGCGAAGGAAAATCTGGCGGAGGTGTTCTGGGTGGTCCTCTCGCCGAGCTGAGTGAGCTGGAAAATCGTCCAGATAAGGCTGAACGATATGGCGTATGTCATGGAACGCGTAAGACATAGCACGCTGGAAAGTATCTCCAGCGTTCCTCAAGCTGAATGGGAGCTTTTTATAAGCGAAAGTACCCCACGGACAGATAAATGCAGTCTTGTGTTGATCAGCAGGTAGAATATTTATCTAATTATACCCGTAAAAGCAGTCCATCAGGGAATAAATCTCACTCCCAGCACATTCGTCAATGATTTGATCTATGAAAGGAGTGGGGTAGTTGTCCTTTGGACAGGCCCGATTAATATCTCGGTAATCAACACAAACTCTGATAGTGCCCTGTTTCTTATCTACAGGGACAATGTTGGAGACCCATTCTATGAGGGGAATCGGGTAAATGAAGCCCACGTTCAGAAGTTTTTCAACTTTTGCTTTAATGGCAGCAGCTTTGCGAGGATGCACCGGGCGTAGGCGTTGGCGCACGGGTTTTGCACTACTATGCTGGGATCAATCCCGGGCATTTCCTCATAGGACCAGGCGAACACGTCTCTGAATTCTCGAAAAAGGTCAGTATAAACTCGTATCTCATCAGGAGAACAAGTCACTCCCATGTGTATGTTCTCAACTATCCCCGGTTTAACGGAGATGTCGATTGGAATGGTTTGAGTGATGTTGCTCAGGTTTCCCTCTGAAAGCACCTCATGTGTCAATATGGGCGTCTGGACAGGTGGAGTGGGAACCTGAGATGCAAAACGCTCTAGACAATCTGACATTGCCCCCAAGCTAGGCATGAATGAGGAACGATGATGCCCATCGCTCCAAGGCAGGTCCTCGAGAGACATTGTTTCAAAAATGGCTTCATCAGAAGGGAAAATCTCTTTAAGAGGATCAGGCGAGTCGGCCTCGCCGAGCCAGGGGGATTGAGAATAGATGTCTAAAGCCATGCTCAAAGGAGCATGCTGAGGAGGGGGAGGATTAGATGCGGCGACGATTTCACAGTAGTTAATCTCTACCGGAGTTAAGGGCATCGATTCTCCAAACTCAGCCACCTGCTTAGGCGTAGGGATGAGCCATGGGTCGTCAGACCTAGAGATCATATTAACTTGAGCAGTGTGCGGTGGTGGTGCGGGAAAAATACCCATGAGGACGGGGTCCTTGAAGAGACTGGGTCCTACACTGTCAGGGTGATTTGGGATCTGATCCACGTACGGAACGTTGTTCTCGGAGGTGGAGGTGAAGAAAGACAACTGATCCATAGTAACGATTTTGCCCACGTGAGGGAACTTAATAAGTCGAAAGAGGGTGGACAGCACGCATAACATGGCGTGAGTCCAATTGCGGCCGAGAAGTATATTGTAGTTAAGCTTGGCGTGAACTACTTCTACTTCTATGTTGATTGTCTTCCCCTGTAAGGTAATCGCTAAACTCTCGAGAACACCTAGGGGTTTCGATTCCCGACCATTAAATGCCTCTAGGGCATTAGGAGATGATGAAAGGGCCGGAGAGCCAATGGCCTTCTAGCAAGCGGACGACATGACACGGGTAGAAGCACCTTCATCCACAACGGCCCTATGGATGTTAAGACCGTTGATCCCGACTTGAATAACAAGAGCGATCTGATGTGGAAGTCGGGGGGTAAAGTTCTCTAAGTCGAAGGTGAGAATATTAGAATCAGTGGGATTGGTCCCACCGATTGCAGACAACAAAGATTTCCGTTGTGACGGGAAACTTTGAAGAACTTCCAATGCAGACATGGCAGAAGGCGCCTGTGCCAGATCCTCAACGATGCTGTAGTGCTCAGCGGCATGGGCATTCGGATTGTAGGAAGATATTCTGAGAACATCTTTAGAAGGTGGCCTCACAACAGGTTCAATAGTATGCTTCTCAATCTCCAATGAACCAGAGACAAGTGGGGGAGGTGGACCGTCCACAACTGCCTTCCCAGGTGCCTGACGCGATTCGTTGTAGTCCTTCGAATGTGTAGCAATAGAGATAGGTGCAACACCATTCATCATAAAGACCTGAGACCCAAATGGTGCAGGTGGTGAAGGCTGTTCAACCATCTGGGTCTGTTGATATGGGAACGGTTCTTTAAGAACTGTCGGAGTCCCTTTGGAGCCTTTTAGAAGTTGACTAACTTCAGATCGTCGTGGACAATCTTTTGTATAATGATCTCATTCACAAATGAGGCAGGGGTACTTCGGTTTGCGTTGGGAACCGTCCTCGGTACGAGGTTTGGACTCTGGCTTTGGGGCGTCAGATTTGAATTTACCTTTGCCCTTCTTTTTCCCTTTTGAGGCTTTCTCCGTAGGATTGGCCTGAATGGCATTAACCTCCACAGTTTTGCCAGAATCAGGAGGGGCGGGAGGAGCAGAATTATTGGATGAGTTGGACTTCTGCTTCCCATTCGAAGATTTCTTTGAATTCTGAGACACGGAACCAATAACACCATCCACTGCCGGGGTAGGTGGAGCTTTAGAGGTTCCAGACCGTGGAGCATCAGGAAAAATATCATAAAGCGTGCCGGACTGAGAGTATACCAGATCCAGATATTGGGCACGTGCTATGGCTTGTTCTTCAGTCACACACGCTCCCATAGCAATATCTTGGGCGATTTTGTTAACGAAGGAGGTGGTGAACCAATGAGTTAGTATCTGATCAGGTATATGGAACTTGATCAGTCTACGACGACGTCGCCACTCATGAATGTGATCAGAAATGTGGGTGGCTTTGTCCTGCTTCAAAGAAGTCAGGAGGTGCATCCCGGCTTCGTAGCGAACAGGTAACTGAAAGTGAGTCAGAAAAGCCATGGCTAATGTATTGAAATCTTGAAAGATGCCACAGGATAATTCAATATACCACTTAGCAGCAGCACCAGTCAAAGTGCGCTGGAAGAGGCGTAGATGAATTGAATCATCCACCCAAGAGTTGGATGAACACCAAAGATGGTAAGTCATCACGTGAGCTTGGGGGTCCTCCCCAACTTTACCCTCAAACTTAGGGCAATCACCGGGTACCTTGGTAGGAACTGGAGGCCAATAAGGATTGTGCAGAATCGGATCATTGGTTAATTTCGAAACGTCCGGTAATTCCAAGGTAGCTAGGAACGGCAATGGCAGATTGGACGACATACCTGGCCCTGGATAAGGACCAGTACCTGTACTCCACACTGGTTGAGAATATCCTTGCCCCTAGGGGTTCTGTGCCATAGGATTCTGACTATAGGGGTTATAGGTCATATATCGAGCCTGATTCGGTTGATGGTAACCAGCGTACGGGGCTTGATAACCAGAGTATGGACCCTGATTGTAAGTAGGTCCCGTGTGAGCAGCATGTGGATTTGGTGGCTGAGCATAGGTATAGCTGGGTTGTTGAGAGTAATAGTTAGAACCTTGGGGCTGGCTATAATTCGGTCGATATTGACCATGATAATAGTAACCACCCTGAGGTCGAGTGGGCTACTGATAGGTGGGACCCTGCTGAGCCTGATAATTAGGGCGTAGCAGTTGATTTGGCTACGGCATTGAATAAGTCGGCTGTTGGGCAGGGTTGACAGGATGTGCAGGCTGGCCTGGCTGAACAGGTTGGCCTGGTTGAGCGGGTTGCCCTGGATAAACAGGTTGACCCGGATAAACAGGTTGTGCCGGTTGTGCAGGTTGTCCTGGCTGCTGAGCAGCACCAGGTTGTGCCGGATGGGCCGGTTGGCCTGGTAGCGAAATAGAGCCAGGTGGTTGCTGATAACCAGTCTGACCTGCAACAGGACCATAAGATGGTCCTGGCTGATGTGCAACGTTGGGACCAAGTGGATACTGTGGTTGCAAGGGTTGAGAGGGTTGGACTTGCCCCCTAGTACCATATACCGACCCGGGTTGGTACCTCGGTTGACCTGGGAGTCCTTGCGGTTACCCAGGTGGGACTCCAAGGAGAGGCTGCACGAGTTGACCGGAAGGGTTGTAATACTGTCCTTGCGGACCGTATAATGGCCCTTGTTGGCTCGGAGGGTAGCCTTGTATGGGCTGTCCCTGGGGGTCATAAGGATAGCCAGGATGACCCGGGGGTTGGCCTTGAAAAGGTTGTCCTTGCGGGTTATACGGCTATCCAGCCTGGTTGTACGGTAAACCCTGAGCATGAAGTTGAGCCTCAGGAGCGGGTAAACGTAAAGGGTTCCCATGCTCATCGTACTGATATGGAAAGATGTACACAGGCGTACCATCCTGTGCATAATGCGAAAAGTACGAGCGGTTGGGATCTTGAGAGGACTGTCCAACCTCGGGGTTCGACTGCTGCAGAGACAATCGATACTCCTCCGGAGAGATGTTCTCCGGCATAACAGATGCTATGTAGATGTCTTCGGGAAGCAATGTGGTCCTTACGGACTGGGTAGTAACAACGGGTGCAGATGCGGCCACACAAATAGTGGGCATGGAGGTTACAGAAGTAACCTGCGGGGATGATGTAATGGGCGTCCGTGGAGACATCCCCAATGAAGGAACAACCAGCCTCGTAGAAGGAGCTGATACCCCCATAGAGACAGCGGTGGCAATAATATGACCCAAGGATCTATACCCGACTGTTAATGAGGGACCATGCGATGACATAATAGATGGTTCAGGGTTGCCTTCTGGAAATAACTGTCGAGGGAATAACTGGTAATCTTCACCAGACGTGGGGATTTCCTCACTAGCAGAATCACTCATATTTCAACCTGCCGCTAGATCTCGTAACAGACGACGAGGACTAGGAGGAATAACAGCAGCTATAAAAGGCAAGCCCGACGTAAGAGGAGGGAAATCTTCCCCTACTCCCAATCCAAACCAAGGGTCAGAAAAGGGCCAATTAAACTCAACTGGTCCTCCAAAGGGCTGCTCAGACAGAACCGGTCCCCCGTCGGGAAACTTGGAAACGATGGGCTGCTGGGGTTCAGCAGAGGACTGAGAAGCCTCTGATGAATCGTTCGTATATGGACTACAAGTGGACAAAACAGAAGGTTCTGCCACTGTGACAATAATGAAAAAAGATCAAGCACAACACACACGGGCTGAAAAAGAGTCAAGACACACAATCAAATGGCCAACAAGAAAAATCTAACAGGGAGTGTGATCACGGGTGATTTATTTTACCACATTGAAACTTAGAAACTTCATTGTTTCATGTTTTAAGAGTCGAGAAACGGATGAAAGGTGACTCTATCTCTTTCAGTTTTCAAGCAAGCGTGAAAGGACAATCGCTTGGTGATCCTTTCAAATTTAAAGAGTCAGAAAAGATCAAATGACTACTCGGGAATACTAGGGAAAGGGTGTACCAAATAACCATGAACTGAAATATAAACCTTGGTTTCAAAAATGAAAGAGAAATCAACCAAGGACTTAATGTACATGCAGGCAATCTCCCTGAATGCTGTGTCTAGTGTATCACGGGTATAGGGCGGCAGACTCGGCTTCCTATGGATAAAGGATAGAAACCTAGTGGGGTCTCCCTTTATATACTCGACGGTACGGGGAGCACAAGTCCGTACTAGTGCTGTCTAAAGCCAAGAGGCGAACGACAACTACTAGGTTTAAAGACGCCAGAACACGTCTCTAGCCTAGACCACTAAATGTTGCGTTAATGTTTCAATGCTGCCTTAGTGTAAATTGAATAAATTTTAATGTTTATCTTCAATTACGTTTCAGTTTTCAGGCCCTAGCGAGTGTGATGTCACAAAATCTCCTAAATGCACACTATATGCCACAGTATATCATTTCATTCAATGAAAGCTAATTATGAGAGAGTTGAGAGCTTTTCACACAAACAAAATGATCAGAAAACAACCAACAAAGTCTCTAATGCAGCTAATGTAAACCAAAAACTTTTCTCTCAAAGTCACTAATCACTAATAACACCGAAAAGATTTTAATTTTCACTAACTAATCAAAAGCAAAAGAGATTTTTTATATTTTCAATGTTTAATAGCAACATGCACTAAACAAAATGAAAACTAATGAAAAGAGCAGTTTGAGAAGTGATGAGGAAAGAGCAAAACACACAAATTTCACTCAACACAAACACACAATCAGATCTCAAATTGACAAAACAGTCCCTCAAAACCAAAAGAATCC
This sequence comes from Pinus albicaulis, assembly GCA_034641835.2. Classification (NCBI taxonomy): domain Eukaryota; kingdom Viridiplantae; phylum Streptophyta; class Pinopsida; order Pinales; family Pinaceae; genus Pinus; species Pinus albicaulis. Next base: position 1,127,770,366 of record CM076582.1, read on the forward strand.
CAAAGACTCAAATGGACCATGTAATCTAGGCCCAAAGCGAGACAAAGCGAAATTCGAATGAAGAAGAAATCAATCACTCAACCAACGCAATGAAACGCTAAACAACCACCAAACGAATGTAAAGAAGCAATCACAAGGTCGACTGAACCGATAAAAACCAAAAACTCCCAAGGGAGGCTCGACACACAGGAGCACCTAGATGCCCTAGGGCTAGAATGTGAAATTGATGGAAACGGGCAAACAACCAAAGGACGAAGGTCACAGCCAGTCAAACAAGGCTCCAGAACACTCAAGCAGTTGAAAAAACAAAACCAAACACACTGATCAAGCTCAGGAAGGTCAGAACAGAGAAAACCCTAGTACCTCACAGGATTGGCACGACTGTGAGGCTGAAACTAGCGCCAGAAAGGAATTGGTGTGGGTAATACACAAGCAACCTGCGCCAATGGGCGCGACTGTCAGGCTGTAAAGCACGCCAGTTGAGTTTGCTAAGGAAAAATAAAAATATACAATCCAACAAGCAGACCAGTGATGATCAAGCTAACCAAAATCCAAAATCACAAAAGAGCCAGCCAAAAGAGCCGATCAAGCAAGCAGAATCGACAAACAACCGAAAAGACAAGACAATACTCCAAGTGTTCAGTTCATAAACTAAATGGAATTGGCCCGGCTCGTGTGTAACATAAAACAAACAACAACAAGCTAGACGATCCCCAGCAGAGTCGCCAATTTGTTGTGGAGGTAAATCCCCTCTGTGAACAGAGGCGATCCCTACTAGCCTAGACCAGGTCTAGCAAAAATCGTTCACGCTATAGTGTAGGTTCCTAATTGAAAATAAACCAACTAACGATGAAGGCTTACCTGGAATCCAACGTTGTCGCTTGTAGGGAAAGTAGCGCTCTCGTTCCTTAGCTCCGGCAGATCACAATCCTCACGATCTCCATGATCGGACACCTGCACACGCAAGAAACAAAACAAATGCAAGCATAAAATCCAGTATATGCAACTATATGTCAGTCAAAGAAGACATAACTCATCATCATAATCAACAACAGGAGTGGAACCATAACCAATAGTCGCTTATCATTAATCAATCAAAGAAGAATACAACCATAGCTCTGACGCTGAATTCTCCTTCGGAGGGTCGCCAGCGGAACACGTCTCGAAAAATCCTGTTGGGAATGGGACAAACCTCTCTCTTCGGATGTCTCGACAATGATCTCCTTGCTTGGATTTGGCCTTAAGGGAATGAATCAAGGCTCTTGCAGCATAAGGCTCTGATGGCTCTTGGGAACTTGGAGACTAGCTTGAAAATGAGATGAGCAAGCTTTTATAGATGGAGGAAGGGGAGTTGGGATCCCTATAATCATGGGATTGGCCCTATCCTCAAGGAAGCTTCCATGAGAGGTGGCAAAACCACTTCCTCTACATGGAGATCCAGAGCCAAACCTCCCAACTCAAATTAGATACCAGTTCCTGGATCAGTTAGGACGAAACTTCTGCCATTTATTTTTAAAAAACACTCCTTAAAATGGCTGGCGCGAGTGCGACTCTGGGACAGAGCGCCAATTGGCGCGCCCTCTTTGAAGGATTTCCCCCATTGGCGCGGGTACTGAACTGGCTGCCCGCGCCAATGCAAAAAGGGGTGTTTTTAGGGTTTTTTACAAGGAGTTGTCTTCAGGGCAATGAAAGTACATGTTTAGGGGAATGCCATGAAAGTTTTTTCAAGTTATGTCACTGCTCACAGGTCACGGAATGAACCCTCCAATTATGAGATGAAATTGGGGATGAATAAACAAGTGTTGTGTAACAAAGATTAAAAATAGTAAAGTGGGGCTAATTCTCTATGGATTATAATCTTGTTCCATTATTTTTCAATTGCATATATGTTTAACTTACAATTTAAAATAAAGTTATAGTTTAGTTAGTTATATCATTTTTAAAATCTTAGTAATATGAGATGTATCATAAAGTAAATGTTTTAATGCTTATTATGAATTGATGTCTATTGGAATTTACCAGACATTTAATTTAAATGGATGAGTTAGTTATTAGATGGATGGTAATGATTTAACCTCGACATATTATTCTAGAATATTTTTAGTAGTATTCATAAGGTTGAGATTTTATCTCCAAAGTAGTTATGTATTTTTTACCCTTTTAATTAAATTAATTAACTAAAAGAATGGCATATGAACAAGTGTCATATGAAATGAGTTATGATTTTTTGGGCATTTGGTATTGATAACTCATGATATTGGCCCATGATATTGTTACAAATATTGTTTACAAATTAAGAATCTCCATAGTAAAGTGGAGATGAATCTCCATGATTAACTCTCTCATATATATATATATATATATATATATATATATATATATAGAGTGTGTGTGTGAGAGAGAGAGAGAGAGAGAGAGAGAGAGAGAGAGAGCCACGTGGTGGCATGTCACTTCTTATTTCTATACATGGTAGACAACATACAAGGGATGGCTATTTTGTCCAAAGTTTCTTTGGGGTGTTTTTGTCCAAAGTTTCTACGGGGATGTTTTGTCCAAAGGTAGCCACCATGCAGTACCCAAGGATCGTACAAGGGTATTAAAAAGGTGGGCACCACCAAAGGTAGGGAAGGTAGGCAGTCCATGAAATGGAGATAGTCAAGTCAAGTCAAGGAAGGTGGGCACCACCAAAGGATAAGAGGATCCTTGGGATCCAATGATGAAGGTAAGGTTTGGTTTGTAACCTTGTTAGTTCTAAGCGTGCATGCAGTTTTTAGTTTATTTAGTTAAAATGTTATTTGTGAAAAAAAATATGGACTTATAACTCAAGCTCATATATACAAGGAAAGTTTATGACTAACTAATTGCTAAAAACAAAGATAAAATAAGGCCAAGTATTTTGAAACTAATTCGAGACTATTCCATTTTAATTTGTAATTTCAAAATATTGAATCTTAATTTCTAAGTGTAATTTTATAGATTATTCTTAATTAAAGAAAAATATGAGGTTTTCATTAAAAAAAAAAGTTTGAGCTCAATATATTTTTATTGGTATTTATTAACATGGAATGGGAAAATAAGTATTTTTTGCAAAAAATACTTTTAGCTAGGTTTTTGCAAAATAACATTCGTGTCTTTGGGTTTTTTTATTTAAATAGGAAAAAACATTGGATTACTTTGTTTTCTTGTGCACTAATATTTACAGCTACTATTTTGATAGAAAATTTATATCTTAAAACAAATGAGTAAAAAGTTAGAGCAGCTTGAATTTTGTTTCACTTTGCTTGAGATCACCGAACAAGAATGGACAGTAGAAAAGGGTTTTTACTGATTATTAGTGTTCATGAGTTTTATTGTCTATGTGACAGTCTCACCCAAGGTTCTAGTATGAGATCAATTGTAAAAAGAATGTACATATGTTGTAATATTTGGAGTAACACAAAAAAGGACATTGAGTCTGAGGACATGGATTGTAGAGCTAGGAATGCAGAATTCCCTGTAGACATGATACAATTTATTGTGAAAATAATAGATCTAGCCTTGATGATAGGAATTAAAGGCTGAGAGGTCCATGAAGTAAAGGATATGGTTCCTGAAATTTAATGGTTCGAGGAAAATATTTTTTAGGATATTCTGACACATAGGAAATAGTTAAGAATAACTTAGTCTAGTGTAGAGTTAGGTAAAGTGTGTTTCTTTACCATGTACATTTGTAATTTATAATCCGATGGTCACGATTTGTAGTGATCTGATGGTTATCTCTCACCTCGGTATTAACGAAACTTGAGCCGTGGCTTAACACCCGATTGGTCCATGATCTCTATTTAAGAAGATGGAAGCCTTAGAAGCATCAATGAAGAAGCACAACATCAATTTGGAGCACTCTTCACCTTCATCTTCAGGCATGGAAATTTCTTCTTGTGGTTTTCAAGCATCAAGATCTGGTTATGCATTAAATGTATCTTCTTCTTCTCCTTCTCATGACTGGCTCATTGATTCTGGAGCTTCTTACCACATGGCTAAAAATAAATCCATGTTTTATTCTTTAAATGATTGTAACAGGTCAAACATATTTATGTTGGTGATGATAGATCTCTTAGTGTTGTAGGATCTGGAACCATTCATCTAGATAATGGTCAGTTTAATGATGTACTATGTGTTCCTACATTGTCATGCAACCTTCTATCTTTTAACATGTTCTTGGCCTTTAAGGCCTTTGTTGAGAAACAATCTGGACATCAAATTCTTAAGTTAAGATCAGACAATGGAGGAGAATATGTTAACAAAAAAATTATCAACTTCTGCACTGAGCATGGCATTCAATTGCAACATACTGTTCCATATACTCCACAACAAAATGGTGTAGCTGAAAGGAAGAATCACACCTTAAAAGAAATGGCTAATTGTATGCTTCAATCTAAAGGACTTGGTCTCAATTTTTGGGCAGAAGCCATTAACTGTGCAAATTACATATTAAATCGCACTCCTACTAAGGTTTTAAAGAATATAACTCCAGAAGAAGCTTGGAGCTCAATCAAACCAGATGTAAGTCACTTTCATGTTTTTGGAAGTGATGCTTGGGCCCATATTCCAGATGCGAAACATAAAGCCTTAGAACCTAAGAGTGAAAAATGTATTTTTGTTGGATATTATGAAGATGTCAAAGGACATAGACTTCTTCAACCAAAATCCAAAAATATAATCATTAGAAGAGATGTAAAGTTTGATGAAAATATATCACTCATACGAGCCTGGTCAAATAAGTGTGCTACCTTTGGCCTACGAGCCCGATTCTCGCATATGTGCCACCTCTCTCTCTCTTTCTATTTTTGTTACATCCTTCTAGTTCGGGGAGGATGACAACGGGGATGTGTATAATCCTCCTCCACCTCTTGAAATTGTTCCTTATACTCCACTACTTCCAAGATGGGTTCGCTCTACTCAGGATGCAACAGGTTCTCTTGCAGGTGACCCTACCGATCGACAACGTACACGTTCTCATTTCGAAAGAGCTTCTTCCTTATTGGCTCAAGTTCCAAAAAATTCTAATCGAAAAACCTTTTAAGAAGCCTCTGGTCATCTATATTGGGATGAATAATATCATTCCTTATTGGCGAATGATATCTGGGATCTTGTTCCTCTTCCAAAAGGAAGAAAACTTGTCAGATGCAGATGGGTTTACAAAACAAAGTTTGGACCAGATGGAAAAGTGGATAGACATAAAGCTCGTCTTGTCGCTAAAGGTTTTTCACAAGTTGAAGGCATTGACTACACTGAAACCTCTTTCTCCTTGTTGCCAAATGAATTCTTTTTTTTTCTTGTTCTTTCCCTTGCTGCCTCCTTTAAATGGGATGTCCATAAGATGGACGTTAAATCTTCCTTCTTACATGGATATTTACATGAAGAAATCTACATGGAACAACCCCCTAGCTTTATCCAAAACGACTCTAGCCTTGTTTTTCACCTTAGAAAGTCTCTCTATGGTCTCAAACAAGCTCCTCGAGCTTGGTATGCCAAAATGGATAGATTTCTATTAGATAATGGCTTTTCTAGGTGTCATTCTGACAACACTATCTACACCAAGAAAGTGGGTAAGTCCTTAATCATCCTTGTCCTTTATGCTGATGATATTATCTTTACTGGTAGTGATCCTAACCATATAAACCATGTGAATTCTAGCTTCAGAAAAAATTTTGAAATGACAGACTTGGGAGACTTTCATTATTCCTTGGTCTTCAAGTCTTGGAATCCAAAGAAGGTATTACCCTTTCTCAGTCCAAGTATGCCCGTGATCTTCTACGCCAATTTAACATGGAAGATCGTAGTTTTCACCCTCTTATTCCTGTCAAATTTAGAGTCAAGCTTTCAAATACTTGCTGTGCTACTCCCTTTTGAAGTTGATGCTACCTTATATCGTCAACTTGTTGGTAAACTTTTGTATCTAACCCATACCCATCTCGACCTTTCCTTTGTCGATGGTCTTGTCGCTCGGTTTATGCACCAACCTCATGAAAGTAACTGGAAAGCAGCTAAAAGAATACTTCGATATATTCAAGGTACTTTTCAGTTCATGATTCATTACAGTGCAGGAGCATCTCCATTGTTGATTGGTTTCACTGATTCTGATTGGGCTGGTGACCCTGATGATCGAAAGTCTACTGCAAGATATGTATTCACTCTTGGTTTAGGACCTATTACTTGGTCTTGTAAGAAACAAAGTGCCATCTCTCTTTCTTCAGCAGAAGCAAAGTATCGTGGTGCAGTTGAAGCCAGCAAGGAAGCCATGTGGCTTCATCAGGTCCTGTCTGAATTTGGTCTCCATCAGCAGCATCCAACTACACTTTGGTGTGATAATCAGAGTGCCATTCAGCTATGTAAAGATCCAGTTCAGCATCAGCGTATGAAACACATTGAACTCCACATACACTTCATCAGAAATCTCATTCATGATCGTGTTCTTGAAGTGCAGTATTGTCCAACCAATGATCAAGTAGTCGATATCTTTACAAAGGCTCTCACAGAAGCGAAGTTTACCAAACTTCGATCCATGCTTGGAGTTCAGGAAAGTTTTCATTAAGGGGGGATAGGCTCTAATGCCTCCTTCCTTCTCCTATTGTGTCACTTTTGTAAATCCTTCAATCCTATCCCAATTTGTTCTTAAGTGGGGATGTTAGGATATTTTGACACATAGGAAATAGGCTCCTTTTGTGTCACCTTTGTAAATCCTTCAATCCTATCCCAAGTTGTTCTTAAGGGGGGATGTTAGGATATTATGACACATAGGAAATAGTTAAGAATAACTTAGTCTAGTGTAGAGTTAGGTAAAGTGTGTTTCTTTACTATGTACATTTGTAACTTATAATCCGCCTGGTCATTTATTTGTAGGATCCGACGCCTATCTCTCACCTTTGGTATTAACGATCAGTGATCCTGGTGGGCGACTCCACGAGGTCCACATGATCTCATTTAAAGAGCATGGAGGGTCATTTTTCTGTGTAACCATTTGCAGAGAAACATATGTAATTTTTCTTTTTATATTAATAAATTGCCTTAAGTCGCTGCGTTGGCTAAGGCCGTGGACTGTTTCCCTCTTTGAGGGTTTTAAACACATGATTATACTGGTGTACTGATTTGTGATCTGTTTGTGAGAGGTGACCTTTGGTTCTTGACCTACGGAACTTACCCTGTAAATTCCTACAATATTCAGGCCCATGCTTATTTGAGATAATACATGGAGCAAAAGGGAACGAAATTTATGGAGTGATTACAAGAGAAATACTACAATAGTAATTGAGGGACAAGAAAGTATATTACTATTTCCAATTAATGCGTTATGTTGCATTATCGTTGTAATCAATATGGATAAATAACAATTGAAATATGTGTTCTTTTGAATATATTTGTGATACAACTGTGAACCTATATTTTCCTGATTTGTATATGGATTATGGTTATGATTATGCACATAGATGTGTCCTATGCTTGTACGAAAAATTAATTAAGTTGATATAGTAAATAATAGTAATTATAAAGTGTCTTAAGTTCAGACTGAAGAAGACTCGCATAACATATTTTCCTAAATGCTTAATGATATCATAAATAATTCAATAAATGAAGTTGAGGACCTCAACGATCTATATTTATTGCAAAACAAGATGAATTATAAGAATTGGGTTTTGAGAACCTTTGTATTAATGTATAGATTTATAATAGAGACACTCTGTTTGAGAGATCCGGTCATTGTGTACATCAAGATATTTGTTTACAAAATACTGTCCTGACAAGGGAACAATATTTGAAATATGAAGTGAATGTTTTGGGGTCGATTATGTCTTATTGTCATACTTCTATAGGCTTTAGCCTTTGTTGTGCATGAGCCTCCATTCCCACCACAGGGAGCTTGGAAATGAGGGTCGCAAGCCATTGTCAATAGCCAAATTCCCCAACTACCCATGAGAAGTCTTGAGGAGTTTCTTAGATATTGTTAGCATCCTAGAATATTTGGTGTCTGGAAGGTGAGGTGTAAGCCCATTATAAGGTGGAACCATAATTATGCCAGATAAGATCCGTTAAGTCCCTATATTACAGTGTAGCCTCCTTATTATGTTAGTAAAGCCACCCTATTGTTATTATTGTACCCTTGTAACCCCCATTTTGTTATTATTGTGTCTTTAAATTATTATTGTTAGGTCGGCTAGGATTACATTGTGGCCCACTAGGATTACATTATGGCCCCATGGACTCCTATATATAGAAAGGAGGTTTTGTAAATTGTATTATCCAAGAATTGTTCATTTATGTAATGTATTGGAGGTTTCCCCCTCGAAGTGGCTTATTTCTAAGGCGTTCATATCTCTTTTCTTCTATTTTTGGAGCTGGTTACACAACATTTGGTATCACAGCTTTGGATTCTAGGGTTTCGCTGCTCCAAACAGGTCATCGGGTATTTTCGCTTTATAACTTTTTTTCTAATAAGTTTCCCAAAAGCTGAAATTTTTAGAGAGCGAAGTTGAAATCTTGAGGAACATCTTTGCAAAATTTCAGAGCTTGGTTCGCAATATTTTCGGAGATATGATCCGTGGAAGGTAGGGCTTTTTCAGGCTCCTGAATTTCATCTCAAAGAGGTGATCGTGGGAAAAGTTCAATAACTCTCTCTCTGGGCATCGGATTGGAGTCCCGTAAAAAGTGGTCACAAGTCCACAGACTGCAGTTTCTTTTCTATCAATTTCAAAGACAAAGGATGAAACAATGACACGTGGCAAGTCCTACAAGTTCACTCTCATAAACCGACCATAATTAGGTCAGGGAGATTGGATACAACTTTGTCTTGGAGAATCCAAATCGTAAGACCCTGGTATCTAAAAAGAGAATTCGTAGGGCTACTCAAAGGTTAAATTTCAGATATTGAAGATTTTCAATTATAGAGATAATTCAATTTCAATATCGAGCTCCTCAAAGCAAGTAAAAGGTATCAATATTGGATTCTAAAATGGTGCCTAAAAATAATTCAACACCCATTAAGCCCTCAGAAATCTATACTATGATGCATGAAGTGGAAGAATTGCAGTATGAGATATCAAAATTACGGTACCAAGTGCAACAAATTTTGATCTTACGAAGAGCAACCGAAGATGACATAGATGGTTTAAAAGCAGAAATGGAGGCTAAGTTGGATGGTTTGAAGGATCAAATAATAGCTAATATGGATGATAAATTAGTGGAATATCACAGCGAGCATCAACAACAAGTTCTCCAACTCTCAATGGATAACCCAACTTTGGTGCAGAATCTAATGAAACAACAGGAAGATCAACATCACATCGAAAGAAGTTATGAAGCAGTCATAGAAACAAGAACTCGACAAGTACGATCAATTTCAGAGTATCTCAGCAAGTGGAAGAACTTTCCTATAGAATATCTCACATGGGAGGATGACATTTTATACAGAAGCATCAAGAAATAATCAAGCGCTGAGGACAACACTTGTTTGAAGGAGAGGGGCATGTTAAGTCCCTATATTAATAATGTAGCCCCTTATTATGTTAGTGTAGCCCCCCTTATTGTTATTATTGTACCCCTGTAACCCCCATATTGTTATTATTGTGCCCTTACATTATTATTGTTAGGTCGGCTAGGATTACATTGTGGCCCCACTAGGATTATATTGTGGCTCCATGGACTCCTATATATAGAAGGAGGTTTTGTTCATTTGTATCATCCAAGAATTGTTCATTTATGTAATGTATTGGAGGTTTCCCCCTCGAAGTGGCTCATTTCTAAGGCGTTTATATCTCTTTTCTTTTCTTTTTGGAGCTGGTTACACAACAAGATCCGCTAGAGAATTTATGCCACCATGTAAGGAGTTCCCTACCCGAAGGTAGAGAAGCGCCATGGGCTAGTAATTCCTCAATGTAGCTATCACCCAAGCTCATAAGGGGTAACATCGTGGAACATATTCATATGACTTCAATATAGTGGAGAGGTCCTACTTTAGATATACAAGCAGAATGAATCCCTGAGAGCAGGCTGTAATCGAGAGGATTAGGTCAAGGTAGTTCATCCATCAGTACACCTGGTCTTTGGAGAGAGTGAAAAATGTCCACTAAAGCCTTTGTGTCATGTAGATCCAAAGGGCCATGACACAACCATCCTTGAATAGTAAGAAAGGATGTTGAGTGTGGAGAAAAGGGGCGAAATGCTAAATTTATAGAAAGAATTCGATATGGTTTATCTCGTTGTAGTTAGGACCATCGACAGGAAAACTTCTGATTGGGGAAATGAGATTCTCCTTTTGTGTGTTTTGACATCATAGATAGATTACTCGTAGGGTTCAAGCAATGAGGTGGGTAATAGAGAGTTGGGGGGACAGAGTAATAGTTGCATAATAGCATAAGAAGAGTGGTAGAAAAATCCACTTTGTCCAATTTCAGGAGGTCAGGTCCTATGCCTTCATAGTCAACCTGTGTTGGTAGTCATGTGGTCGGAAGGTCGGGCAGTCGGGAGGTTACAATTTTTTTATACAAAATGTTTATGGATCTGATATTGACTTAATTATTGAAAAAAAAGAGTGCTTATGACTCTTGTTTTTATAAATTTTGTAATTCAAAAAAGAAATAAATCCTTCTTGCAGACCTAATAACAAAAATGAAAATTATTTTGTGAATTTTAAAATTATATTTTTAATATAAAAAAATTACAGAATTTCAGTAACTGATTCTCAAAGTGTGAAAAATACACATTATTGTCTAGGTTGTGAATGATATTTTTTTTTTTAATTGGGTCGATCGTAAAGTTGGGAAGTTGGACAGTTGGGTGTTTTTTTTTTTTTTATGATTTATTTATTCTATCGCGACCCCGACTATACCATAACGAGGTGGTTTCATTAAGTTGGTTAGTTTGACAATTGGGTAATGTTGAGGTCAGGTAGTTTGACAGTCAGGAAATGATGAGGTTGGGAGGTCAGGTAATTTGATATTCGGGCAATGCTGAGGTTGGGAGTTCGGGCTAATTATTTATAAAAAAATCCTAGTCACTCTGTGTTGCAAATGGGGTGGTCGGAAGGTCGGGTAGTCATAAAGTACAAGAGGGGATTTTTTTTTTTTTTTTTTTATACTTTTATTAGGACGATCGAATGGTTGAGAGGTCAAAAAATCGAGTGTTTTTTTAATTTTATGATTCATTTATTGTATTGTGATCCCAACTATACCATAGTCGGGTGATTTCATTAGGTTAGGTAGTTTGACAGTCGAGAATGTTGAGGTCAGGAGGTCAGGTAGATTGACAGTCGGGAATGCTGAGGTTGGGAGGTTGGGTAGTTTGGAGATCTAGTAATGTTGAGGTCGGGAGGTTGGGATGATTATTTAAAAAAAAATGTAGTCAGCTTGAGTTGCTAGTTGTGTGGTTGGAAGGTCGTGTAGTCGGGAGGGTGTAATTTTTTTTTTAAATTCTGGATCTGACCTGCGACTTAAGTCTTCAAGAAAGATAAAAAAAATTTAAGACTTTTGATTTTATTCCTTTTGTAATGCAAAAAAGAAAAAGAAAAACTTGTTGTAAACATAATAACAAGAATGCAAATTATTCGGTGAATAGTTAGATTATGAGTTTCATACAGAAAAATTACAGAACAAAGAAATAAAGAAGACTATATTTTCCTTTTTCCAAGAGGCTATGAAAATCGTTTATTGTGTGCACATTGACAACTATTTTCATGACGCTCAGTGTTATACGATATTTACAATTGTGGAAAATGTATCTCCCATAGGTTTTGTGGTCAACCTAGAAAAATGTAGAGACAATGAACCCAATGCTTTTCCTTAAAGTAAATAGATTATGGAGTGAGGCATACCTATAAATTGTCGCTCACTTCGCTCCTTCTTTAGCTTGGGAGCTCCAATTCCAGCTCCAACCGCCAAAATTAGAAGATGTGCAATCAGATAACACAAGCCAAGAAACTACGATATGTATGCAATATCATCTAAATAATCTATTCAATAGATCAACATGGCATTGAAATACATGAATAACCATCACATTTAGGAAAACATATAATTCTTTGCATTAATGTAAATAAAAGGAGATTACAACCATAAGTGGCAATTGATATTGTAGAAGAGATCCTCCAAGTTTTTGAATCATCCTTCCCTTGTACCAATATGCACCTCCAGTGACTCTATGCGTGACACGATAACCACTTACTGCAGTAACATAAGGGTAGAATCACTCTCCAAAGCCAACCATTACATCTTTCATATGAGAGGGTAAATATATATGAGAGAGGGGTAAGTTGGGAGTTTTTATCCAATTACCATTCTAAGTTTTTAGATCCAACCTTTGATGGAGAAATAGGATCAAAGGATAAGTGGTGAAAACTGCAAAGTAGGGTAGGATAGGATCTGAATGTCAATCCAATGTAAGTAGTTGAAACAAATTATATAAACTCCTAGAAGGTGAATATTCTAGAATCCCGCTCATTCTCCCAGAATTATAGAATCAACGCAAGTGCAAAGGAGGGCTACCTGCTGGTGACCAACGCTGGCCACATGGGAGAAAATTATAGGTGAACGCACCCTAGTAGGCTTACAGGGAGTGTTTGTCCTGAAAATGGCTCAGATATGGCAGTTCAGGGTGGAAATTCTGAGGGATGAAAGGTACATTCTTAGGGATTTGTGTAAGATGATGACAAGGGGAATGTGATGTTGATTGATCCCATTAGGAGTCTCACTTTGATTGGATGTGACAAAATGGCCTATAATAGAATTCCCCCTAAAGCGCAAAGTCAAATATCGTGACTGATGACTGCAATGCTTTACCTTATGACAAGTAGGGATCAAGGAAAATTGGTGAGCTTCATCTATTACAATAAAAGTATCATGATATCTGGATGTTGAGGGAGGCATACCCATACTCAACTCATAAGATAACATAACATGTGTAATGATCAAAATACACATCCATAGATGCAACTAATGGAATCATGACTGGATGACTATTTCTGTGATCATGATCATCATACACTGTGATATTTGTATAACTCATGAAATCGTAGCCCGAATGGATGAAACTAGATCTAGGGTCTTCTATCGTGTTCACATGACCAACTAATGTACGAGTCTATCCATGTCAATCAATGAGCTAGAGTCAAACATGGTAGACACCATCTGATTACTGGTCAAAGATGTAAGTTATTAACAGACGCGAGAGAAACCATGGATGATGTTAATGTATCTCAAGGTACTATGGTAGAATCAGTATGGTGCGATTAAATGAGATAATTTTGAACACCACACAGAGTCTTTAAGTCAAAGGAAATCGATGTAAAAATATTGCTGAGAGCGAGGAAAATTTCCATTGATGTACGCAAGCACCAAAGTACCACATGGGTGTTCCTAAGTCAACTTCTTGGATGATGTGTTGATGTCGACAGGAAGTGACTTGTCGTAGGAGGGCCTTGATGTTTCTACCAACAACGATACAAAACAGGTATCATGATTGAGACAGACTAATCAAAATGATGTTGATATGGAACTGGATTAGGAAAGGCGGGAATGAAATGAAGGCTTAAGAGTATTGTAGCAGAGATCAAGTGAAGTAATTATCTTGAACTCCGATGACACTAAATGGAGTTGGAAGCATTGACCGAAAACCAAAATGGAGGCTCTAAAAATGGTATGATAACCAAAATACAAGCAGATTACCCAACCCAATAACCATGGAGATGAAGTGGAAAGTGTTGTGTTCAAGAGCGTCTCACTGCCATTTAGAAAAATCTGAATTCCCAGTTTTCCTAATTTCTCCAACTATACTGGTCAATACCTGTTTATTTTTTAACAAGCTTGACGAGGATAAAATATGCTTGATTTGTAAGTTCATCCTTCGGATGAATCCCTCCAAGTATTTTTAATTAACCCTGAGAAGGAGTGGTTCGACCTTGTCATGTTCGACAAGCCCATCATAGTTTGATGTTTTAATGGGTCTAGTGAAGGTAAAAATCGACACCTTTTTCATGTTTTTATACCTTGAAAAAGAGGTGGAAAAGAAAACTCCACGTCACTTTTCATAGGTAGTCTCTTGACTTCTAAAAGGTAGAAAAAAATACTCAAGAGAACCTCTTATCCATATTCGACTAAGGTATTCCTTTTTCCTAGCTAGTTTGTCTCAGTCCGCAAAAGGATTAAACTTGTATTGAGTAGATGTATTTTAATTTATTTTTACGAGTTCGAAAAGATAATTGATCAACATTATTTTCATATTTTGGGTGTCCGAAAAGAGCTAAAAGAGGTATCCACCTGGAGGAACGAGTGGTATAAAGAGTAGCAATTGGTTTTCATGCTGATGGAACTACTCAAAACACATAGAGGTCAAGAAGTTGGCTAATAAGACCACTCATCATAGTGGTTCCCCAGGCAAGGGGAAAACAACCAAGTGAAAGCGTATGATCGACCAAACAAATGGTGATGATGGAATGAAAAAAAAGGCTCATTTGGAAAAAATAGGATGAAAAAAAGTAAATCATGAGAGATAATGTGGGAATGGTTTAATTTTTACAGAAGCTTGAAACATGGGAAACTATGCTTGAAAGTGGTTTCATTTTTACACAAGCTTGAAACATGTGGAAACTATGCTTGAGATAAGTTTGCATGCCCCAAACATAATGACTCTATTCTAGGCACATGCTCCCCAGACTTCATTTCATCCATCTAAGTAGACTATTGGTGGCTAACAGGTGGATGGAAAGAATATTCATTTACAAGATCAAGTGACAGACTTGACTAGGAATTTATGATGTTTAATAAAAGACTCGAATTGGAAGGGTATCTATTTCATTTTTTTAATGAGTTTGACACAAGAAAAGAACTATGCTCATGACACCTTGTTTCATTTTTTAAGGAGGTTGACAGAATAAAATGAACTTTGCTCCAAAAACCTTGTTTCATTTTTTAAGGAGCTTGACACAAGACAAGGAAATTTTCTCTAGGAACCATGAACATGGCCCAAAGAAGGTCATGGCTTGAAAGAGGTTCTTATTAGATGGGAGAAAAATCCTCTGGAAGGGATGCCTATCAAGGGATATAATGGAAAGATCAGGCTCCAATGCCCCTAGTACATGATGCAATATATCATCGACTAGATTGCGTGAGGTGGATTTTACTTCGCTTTTCTGTATTTTACTTAATCTTTTAGCTTAAATATCACTACTATGCGGTATAACTTAACAATTTAATTTTCCACATTCGGTTTAACATAAACATATCACATAACAGTATATACTAAGGTACCATATCATTTACTAAAAAATCATACTTCACATTTGTAGATAAGAAGAAAAAATAGCACATAAACAAATAATATTACTCAAAAATTCTTCTTCTTTATTAAGACGAGTCGCTTCTGTACATTCAGCTTCCCGACCTGTGCACACAACTATAGGTGGTCTGCACACTAAGCTATAGACTCTTCCAAGGTCTCCACACACTCAATTGTGGATCCTTCCCTTAAGGCCCAAAACAAACTAAATATAGAAAATATAATCACTTGTGCTCATCAATTATGCATGAATACTACTTCGACTCAACATTACATCCCTTTATATATCTTTACACCATTACAAAACCATGGTCCATATACCATGGGTTGATTTTTTTTTTAATCTAAAAGCCCAAAACCTGTTACAAAATGAGGGGCTTCGACCCACCCCAAATCCCTTAGACACCACGTAGTAGATCGGACTACATGATACCACATACTCCGCTCCTTAAGATGTAGAGTCTTTGACCAAAATTGGACCAATATGGGTTGCGCCCAACAGGCCCCAAACACTCACATGTGACTCATCCTGAGTCACTTAGCTGTTGTGCCCGTTGTTGTAGGAATCATTGTATGGATGAAGTATCTTCGCAATTTGCTTTTATTATTGGTGCACTTCTTCGAGTAGTTTCTCTGTTGTTGGTCCAGTAGTCTTTTACAACACTTATTTCTCTCTTTGTCAGAGTTCCTTGAGCTTCTCATCCACTGCTTGTGAAAAATGAATGGCCTCATCTTGCCAAGGCTGAGTCCACTTTGTCAAAATCTTTCCCTTATGCCGAAGTTCTTCGATATGTTTCTGAATATTCTTTCCTTTTCTGATATTGGCGAGCCTCTATGAGATTTATAGGGTCCTCATAATTTCCTGGATTTCTTCCAGTCACTTATGCTTCATCTATATCTCTTATTCAATCCTCTGAATTTTTGGATCCTCCTGCAATGAGGTCCAAATCTCTGTGGTGTCATCTAACAACTTGCCACAATCTCTCACTGTGTCGGAGATGCCTTGTTGTGAAAATTTGAGATCTGCTTCCCTTTGCTCATGCACTTCTGGTGGCATGACTAGGTAGCCTTATTTTCAGCTTAGTAATATTTACCTCGTACTCAAATTTCAGCTTAATAATATTATTATTTGAATACTTTATCACGAGGGAGAGCTTCACGACCTTCTTTGTTGGTTATTCTTCCTCGCAGACATGTATGTATGGCACTCCACCACAAGTATTTCTAATTGTTTCTTCTAGTTGTTGTTATTGCTAAAGCACCTCATCTCTTTCCTTAATCAGTCGATCGAGCTCCTTCTTCATTGCAATTATTTCCTTCTCCACCTATATGTTTAATTGTGAGGTGCATTTTTCTCTCCCCCTCAATTCCTCTACTATTCCTTAGTGAAACTCATGCAATGTCTGAGTGGGTAGCGTGGCGATGTTCACGTTGAAACTGCTCCATCCTTTCGTGTCCTCTCTGCCTTCAACTTCTTCAAATTTTAGTGCTCCTCCTAGTACCTGCAAAATTATTAAACCAAATGTTGTCTCTATTCGGCATTATGAATGTGCTAGTTGACTCGTCTGTTCTGGTCATCTGTTCTATCTGCACTAATATCTTTAATTCTACAATTATTTCTTTGACATCATTTAGGAGTGTGTTGTAATGATCCTCTATCATGTTAGATGAATCCATGGTCACTTACTGAAGTTTTTCCCCAATTTTGTCAATGTCCCTCTAAGTGACAACAAGTGGTGTTGCGCCTCTATACTTGTCCGCCTTCTTTTTCTTCCTTGCACTCGTCGTAGTTGATGTAGATGCCCTCTTTTTTATGATGAATGGAGAGTCATATGTTGGATATATGTTGTAGAAATTATACAAACATATTTATATCAATGGATTCAATCTGATCAAGCAATGTACTAAAGCTAGATACTGAATCCTTCAACAAATCAATCGTGAAAAATAAACACGATTGCCAATCACAACAAGTTAAGAAAGAAAAAAATCAAACCACAACACACATATTTTCCTGAGGAAAATATTACTGTTGGGCTGCGAATACGACCACTTTTTAACACTTATTTCATCCATTTCTTCTCTTCTTTATCATGTAATTTATCACAATTTATCATATAAATCCATTTTATAATTATTTATGCTCTTATGGATAAATATTATTTCTTCTCCTTTATTTTTAATAAATTGATGATTATTATGCATAATTTTATCAATGATGGTTTATTAATATATTTTGTAACAACACTCACCATTTTAGCCTCCAAGATATTTGCTAGATTGCAGATTTGACATTCAACTGATCATTCAATATTCCAACTCATAAAGTCGTCGAATAAGAAGTGACAAATATGTTTATATTTTGGGCAAATGGAGAAGAATTTGAAAACTGGAACATGGGTTTTGTCCGTGAATCTGATCAATTAAATTTATTGAAGAACACCGCCCAAATTCGGCCTATATTGAGAGAAACGGGAGGGTTATTTGAGAATCATTTTCTCAGATTAATTGCTTTTACTGTTACGACCGTCTTCCAAATTAGAAATTATCTCACTCGCAAATATTAACTCGACTTGCTCTTGTTGAAAGATTGATGGAAACATATTTTATTGTTGATAAATTGGTTAGGGACAATCCAATATTGTTATGAGGGGTCATATTTACTATTTAATTTCTCCTCTTTCTGATTATAAAAGGAGAGCATGTATTATGTATTGGGGAGATGATTATGGAATTTCTTTTGTAACTCTGTAATTTCTTAACTCTCGTGATCAGAGAGCGACTGCTGTAAACATGATTTATGACTGATTAATACAAGAGTTCGATGTCATTTAATTTCTTAACTCTGGAGTAAAGCCCAGCGGTGTTTCATCGGTGGTTGAGGGCCCGACCCTAGTGGATCGATCTGCTGTTTGTATCTCTATCTTTTCATTATTGTTGCGAGATAGTTCATATTTTCTTTTATTACAGTTTGAAAATTAATTGGTTTGCTGTTTAATTTCTTATGGATATTGGCGTGTTACATTGATGAATCGCATCGTTGTTCCATTCTAACAAGAATCCTCATGCCTGTATCATTTATCTTATTATGCTTTAACAGAGCTTTGCTGTTCAACATTTGATTCCATTTGTTGTTCCGTTCTGATTGCTGTTCAATTCTCTTAATTACAGATTGTTGTTCAATGGGATTTGTTGTTCCATAGACTTTTCTATTCGATTAATTAGTTAGTATTTTCTGTTCGATTCTTTTAAGTTACAGTTTGCTACTCATTTGCATTGTTGTTCGATTCCAGTGCACTGTTCATTTCCAATTCATTAGTTTACAAATTGCAAAGAGTTTGGTTTTAAAGATTTTTCATAGTTTACTTTCAATAGCAGCTTTAGTTCAATTTCTATTTCCTTTTAATTGCTTTAAAGCAGGACTGTCAACTGTAGAGAACACTGGTTATTTCTTCCTCGTTCCCAGATTGATTGTCTTGTTTCAGTTTTATTTCAATTGCATCAATTTCTAGAGGAATGAGTTATTGCTACTGTATCCTTGATTGATGTTTGCTGAGTGAATAGTTGGATTTCAGAGCATTTGAGTTTATGTTGTTGTAGTCAGATTTATTTTTTAAGCATCCGTTTACTTTTGTATTTGAAACACTGTACTACATATTGAAGAGCATTACTCTTGGATAAATTGCAGCCTCAAATAGAGTACACTCTTGAAATAAAAAATCGTACCTGGATTGATAATTAATGTAGGATAAATAGGCGTTAAAAAGACACCTTTTATACCTCAACAATTACTGCTCAAAACCCCTCTATATTTTATTGTATATTCACCAAGGAATCATGAAACAATTACAATACACTCTTCTCAGAAGAGTCTCTTGCACTCTCACAACTGTCTCACGGTTGTCTAGAAAAAATTGGGTTAGTAGTTAGCCAATTTTTAGCTTGTCTTTAGCCTTCCTTGCTCATTCAATCCCTGTGGAATGCAATCCCTACTGCGCTAAGTATGATGATAATCCTATTGTGTTTTAACTGCATCTCGGAAATTTACTAATAATACAAGTGATAGTTAACATCCCTTTAAGCTTTGTCTCAACTGGGTCTCCACTGGAACTAGCATGCATGCAACTATTAATCGTAAATCACCAGTTACATGACAAATCACTACATGTGAATTAAATATAATTTAATTTACTTGACCTCTCACTAGTGCAACAATCAGTTACAACTAGTTAAACTGATTTTAACTCACTTAATTGAGTTAAATGATTTCTCATGCATTAAACTAATGCAATAACTGCAACTTGGACTCAATAAATAATAGAATCACTCTACATGCCTCACCAACCACCCTCAACTCAAAATTCATGAGCTAACTGAGTCTATCACACTCAGCTAACTATTACAAGTGTTTATGAGATAAGATTACAATTTATTGTCCAATTTAATTAAGGGATAATTAAATTAGACACATATCAAATTTATTAAATAAATTGGCTTGCACACTAATGTATCGCTAGGACCCATCACTACATGACCTGTGGTCCCACACTAGTGTGTGTGTGTTCTCAGTTGTTTCTGGATGCCAATTTTTCTATTTCTTGTTGCAAATTTCAACACTCCCTCAATAAGAAAGGAATCAATCTGTCCTGATCCGGTACCTTTGGAATGTTCTTGCATGCGCACATGCAAATATTGCATGCAACACTTCTCTAGTGTTGTTCGCACATGCAAATCTTGCATGCAGGACTTCTCTAGTGTTGTTCACACATGCAACTTTTGCATGAAACACTTCTGAAATTGAATAGCCTCCAAACAACTAAACCAATATAATGCATCTTTCATCAGAGTCTTCTGACTATTGGTACCTTCTGCACATGTCTACTGATCTCTCTACACTGTTGACATCTGCATCCATGCACTCTACATTGATGCCAACTCTGATCTGCACTCCAGTATCTGACACATGTCACTCTTATTTTTGTCCTGCTGACATCTTACTGCATCAATCTAACTGATCCTGCTACTATTGTACTGTGGGCTCCTCATAGCTAGGTTCAATCCATGAAATAAACCATCTCTAGGACGCTGCCCAAATTTATTCTTGGGATTAATCTTGAACATTGCCCCACCTCTCACATGGAGGTATAGTTGCGTGTACTCCCTCTGCCCTTCTGGCTTGAAATTTCCCCCTCTTGGAGGTCTCTACTTGAGTGACCTCTTCCACTCGGTCTCCTCTCTGCTTCTCCAACTGTTGCTGCTCCACAACCTTCTAAGACTTCTTCTGAGACTGCATGTTGAGAGGCTCCCTCTCAACCACCAAGTCACTAACCTCTGTTTTTCTCCTCAAATGTTTGCATGCATATTTTACCTCAAGTGCATGCAAGTTCTTGACTCACGCACATTGTAATTGTCTCGCCGTCACAAAATTTTCTAAAAAAAGAGATGATTTTAAATCGACGATATCACTCTCATCCAAGCTCTGATTCGACTGTTTTTTTTTTTTAAATTTGGGTATTGTTTCGGAAGGAATCCAAATATGCTATTTTTTTTGAAAATTTTGCATCAAAAGTTTCAGATATTTTCTGCAAACTCACGTGCCCAAATAATTCCTGCTCTGATACCATGTAGAAATTATACAAACATATGTATATCAATGGATTCAATCTGATCAAGAAATTTATTAAAGATATATACTCAATCCTTCTACAAATCAATTTTGGAAAATAAACATGATCACCAATCACAACAAGTGCAGAAAGAAACAAATCAAACCACAATATAGATATTTTACCGGGGAAAACTTATTGCTCAAAACCCCTCTATATTCTATTGTATATTCACCAAGGAATCATGAAACAATTACAATGCACTCTTCTCACAAGAGTCTTATGCACTCTCAAAACTGTCTCACATTGATCTAGAAAAAATTGGGCTAGTACTTAGCCATTTTTCAACCCGTCTTTAGTATTCCTTGCTCACACAATCCATGTGGAATGCAATACCTATTCTTTAGGAATTTCAACCTTCCTTGACAGCGCTAATTATCATGGGCATAATAGTTATGGGCATAATATGGTGTTTTAACCGCATCTCGGCAATTTTACTAATAATACACACTCGATAGTTAACATCCCTTTAACCTTTTGTCCAACCGTTGAGATTCAACAAGATGATGAGCTTAGTGAAAAGATTCGCCTTCACTAAGTGGGCCCGCAGGCTATTTTTGGCGCAAAGTCTATTTTTAGACTATGTCTATTTTTAGACATGTCGATCATATTCTATGAGTTGCAGGATGCTATTTGTGGATGGTTGGTCAAGTTGGAAAATAGATGGACTTCTATTTTTAGACATATTGGGCGGAATCTATTTTTAGATTGCCAGTCTAAAAATAGATATGTCGAATATTATTAGCTCTTAATAATATTTGGACTCTAAACATTATCTTATTATCTTGGAGCACTTCAGTTAAGTGCATAGATGTGGCACAGGAGCTGACAGAAGGAATTAGCTATTCCTGAGGGTTTACTGGAGCTAATGCATGAGGAATTTAGTTAGAACTCATGTGACAGAGTTTGGTGGAGTTATATAAGTAGTTGGTGGAGTTGTATTTAGTTTAACTCAGTTAGACTCAGTTGAGCTAGTTGTATCTAGTCTAACTGATTGATACACTAGTGAGAGTGGTGTGAATTAATTATTTAATTAATTCACTAAATAATAACTCATTAATCAACTGAAGAATACATTAGTTAACTATAGTGCATGGCAGTTTCAGTGGAGACTAGTGGAGAGGTAGGTGAAAGAGCAAGTGTGACTATCAGTAGTGACTATAGTGATGCATTGATTGCATCCAAAACTCAGTGGAGATGCCAATGAGGATTGCGTGAGAAAGGATGGCTGAATTCGAGTTCATTCAGAGCCATTCTTCAGCAGGGATTGCGCAGTAGAGGCAGACTAGCAGGGGGCAAAGATTGGTGCATGGATTTGCAAGATTGGGCCTGATTAGTGTGTAGCGATTGTATTGTAATGAGAGCTTGATATGATCAGATTTGTATGAGGATTGTTACATGATCTCTATGACATATATTATATATAGATAGTTGGGGCTTTCAGCTTCAGGCTTTCCCATTAAACAACTGTGTTAATGTGTGTGAATTTTTATTGTTTCATGTGTGCATTGCAATTGATTTAATTTCCGCATGTGATGATCAATGGTGAAATAGATTCTGTATTGTGCATGAAGTTAAAATAGTGTGTGATCAAGAGAATATTGGATATATAACACATAAGTTATATAATTTCTACATGGTATCATAGGAGTTGATCATTGGAGCAGATTGCAATTATTGAAGCGATTGAGTTTTGTGCTGGTGGAATTCGAATTTATCGCAGTGTTTTCTTGGTGTCGAAGTTGAGCATTCATTGAAATGTCTTTCAAAGGATTGTGATTGGAGTATGCCCTTGATGGTAGCTCAAATTATATTGCATGGAAGGAAAGGATGGAGGCGGTGCTGGACGAAAATGGGTTGAAGGAGTTCATAGATGCTGATATTCCAAAGCCTGGTTCTAGCAATGCAGCTGCACTTGACGCATGGCAAAAGAAGATAGCAAAGTGTCGAAGAATTCTGTTGGAAGGTGTGAAGGACCACATAGTGTCTAGCCTTCACAGTAAAGCTACTCCATTCTTAATGTGGAAAGCTTTGAAAGACTTGTCCAAAGCAGAAGCGACTAGAGGAAGTTGGGGCTTAAAGACAAGCTTAGAAAAATAAAAATGGAGAAAGGAAACAATATACCAAAATACCTCACG